>APFE031530112.1:232214-270081 GCA_000404065.3 Pinus taeda | reverse complement strand
GTTAACAGTTTACATCATTGACTGGTAATCAAGTGGATTCTACCATGTTCGACATCGACTCATTTATTCACATGGCTAGAATCGTACCAATTCGGGAACTAGAAATGAAGACCCTGGATCTAGTTTCCACCATCCAGGCTGCGAGGAGTTTTGTGTTCATTATGTTGTAGACCAATTATAAACAGATGGCTACGTCCATACTGTGTCTACACGAGTCTATGATTATGATGTATTATGAAATCATTCCTGTATCAGAATAGTTAGTCTGTTAGTTTAAGTTTTGATCTGAGTATGGGAATGCCTACCTCAGCGATGATATGATCTTATCCATGTATTTTGTGTTGAAAATTGCAGGTTCTAACCAGGCTCTCCATGAGATAATCCTTGAAATGATAAAGTACTTCACCCTTCCTAGATGATATAAAACCTTTATCTATTACAGGCTTCGCACTTTAGGGGGCAATCTGTTACACTGAAATTTGTCACCATGACTATCTGCAGTTAATATGGCTCCATCAATAGTCATATTATCCTCCTTGTCAAGCCTTATACCTCTGCTCTCCATGTCAAACTTCAAAAAAGAGAGAAAGTCATTAAAATCATGTTTATCTCTGGGTACGCAGGTTCTCTCTACCTTGCCTGCGTGTACGCATCCCAAGCTCATTGTACCTGCGTACTTGTACGCTCTGTAAGTCAAGGGATGGTGCGTACTCCTTGTAAAGGTCAAAAGGCACGAGTTTCATCTTAAAAAAGTTACTTGTGGTCACTTCTAGAGCTTTCTAGAAGAGTGATTGACGTGTATTGAGCGCCTCCAGATGGTTCATGCATCCCTATGATAGAGGAACTTATCCCATCAAGAGAGGAGCTACCCCATCCAAAAGAGGGAGTATCCCATTGATGTTGGGACTGAATAACTTCCTCTAGAACACTATAAATACAGGCCTTGGGCCAGAGGAGGGGAGGTTGAAAGCTGAACATTCCAAAGGGTAGATGCTGCTGGAATTAGGACTTCCATTGTAAGCTTGTAAGGAGAGATTACCATACTTTCTTGTTTCATTTGGAAGTGGGTGAGCTTGTCAAAGTAGAGGAAAACTCTTGCTGGACCCTGGGAGGAACTTGCACAACACCAAGGCTCAGGTTGTAATGGTTTTCTTTTTTGTTTCCTTAATACAAATAAGTCCATTCTTCTCAATGATTTGTTGTTAATGAATTGTTTCATATACTCCTTGGTATATATGTTGAATATGTTTTGTTTTATGGAATATTCAGGTGTTATGTAATCGTTTGATTGTTAGTGTATGCAGGTTTCAAAGTGAAGGAGGAGCTCATCTGGATCGACGAGGCTGGACTGCTGCAACAAGCTTTGGACTTGAGGTAGGATCGAAAAACACTTGGTTTCTCATAGAATAATGTATGTTTAGAGAAGGATTGCTCTTAATTGTCTTGTTTGTCACTAGAGAGTCTTAGACTCCTAGGGAGGTTAGTTTTGTCAGCAAAAATAACTCTTTTCCGCATGACAAGCATTATATACATTTGGCAATATATTTAGCAATTTTCCCCTTCATCTTCAATTAATAATGCAATTTCTTAGCAACTAGTATAATTATTGATAATGTGGGTGACTTGCATAAGACATTTTATGAAGCTCATTGATTATGAGCTTATTCAAGTTCGTTACATCAGGTACATTCAATATTCCCTTATACATTAATAAACCATATTTTTTCCACTAATAATTTCTTTCCATTGGCCCCTTAGGATCTTACTTCAAGAATTTATTCACTTGCTGAAATTACTCATCACCTTGCAATGCTCCTTTAATTCTTGTTTTTATATCTATCCCTCATGTGTTGATGGCTTCCGTGTGTATTGTTTGAACACTTATGCTGAGTGCATCAATCACTTAGTTCTCCTTTCGATTGATATGCTTGATTTGAAAATCAAATTCACTAGTTAGAGCTAGCCATCTTGCGTGTCTAACATTTATATTAGACTAACCAATCAAGTATTTTAGCCCACTATCGTCTATAATCAAGGTGAATTTCCTTCCAAGCAAATAATGTCTCCACATCTTTAGGGTGTGCACGATGGTCGCTAAATTCCAAATTATGCATTACATAACTATGCTCATGCTAATTTAAATTTTTAGATTCATAAAAAAATACATGCCTATCTTGCAAGATGACTTCTTCGAGGGCTTTGTTACAAGCATCTATGCATACCAAGAAATATTTATCCAAGTCTGCAATCTTCAGGATAGGGGCATTAGTTAAAATTTACTTTAGTTGCTTGAAGCTTGCTACGAATGTTGATGACCAATTAAGCTTGAATCCCTTCTTTTGCAGTGCTATAATTAGGTACTTGATCTTCAAAAATCCTTGTATGAATCGCCAGTGGTATTCATCCAGTCCCATAAATGATCTAATTTCTAATACATCCTAAGGAGTATGCCACTCCATGATTGCCTTGATATTATCAGGGTAAACTCCCACTCCTTTTGAGATAACATGTCCCAAATTGAACAGTCCTGGTGAAAATTCCATGTAAAATATATAAGACCACAGTTGATGGGACATGTATTCCAAGCTGAATGGTGGGCAAGACATCCTAGTGGGTGTTCATTTCAGTTATTATGGCTAAAGGAGATTGGCAAAGGCAATGACTAAGGCTTTGGAAAGGCAAAATGGAATTTTTGGCACATTTATTTATGAAAATAATAGAAATTAGGAGAAAAGGGAGGTGAAAGGTCACATGTTGCATGTGAGGAGTAAATTGAAGGAAAATAATGGAAAATGACGAAAATAGAGGCCTCATTCATAAAAAGGCTTCGGAGGATCAGTTGGCAAGCTTCTTCTTCTTAGTGATAAGCTTCTTAGTTAGTGTAAGATCTTGGATCAAGCTTTTGATATGGTTTTGCATGGGATCAATAAAGGCAAAGAAGGCAAGAAGAAGGAAGGAGCAAGCAACGAAGAGCGGGATCAAGTAGCTACAACAAGGTTCTCTATAGGTATCGCTTTGCATGTGTGATTTCATTTCTAGATTTAGCATGAATGGTATTTCATGTGGTTCTTTTTCTGTTATGCAATGTGTTTTCCCAGGTGTAATAATGTTTACAACCTATCCTTTTCATTTTTGGATAGTCATGGTGTGATGGGGTTCTCATGTTTTAGTTGAGCTGGATTGTCAGATGGATTCAAATATGAGTGGAGTGCATCTCCAAATGATAGAGCACATGGCCTAGTGGTCCTTGAACCAGATTGTGGATCACGGTAAAGCCACTAACCTAGTGACCCCTGAGCCAGATTGTGGGTTGTGGTAAAGTCAAGATTGTGTTGCCTCGATGGGCTTAGGAATCCTTGTCGGTGAATGGCGGGATATACGATAAAGCTAAGAGGTGGTTTTCTGTTCATTGGGCCTAGTAATCCCGGGTTTGGGATATGCAACAAATAATGGAGAGTGGATCTCAGTTTAGGGCTTGGTGATCCGGGTTTGGATTGTGGTAAAGCTTGAGAGACTAGGAGATAGGAAAATTCCTCACGGTGTAGGTGGAGAAATCTGGTGGCATCCATGCTTGTTTGGCCTAGTGATCGGGTGGAGATCATAATAAAGCCTGTTATGATGTGTTCATTATGTTGGCCTAGTGATCCGGGATGGGTTACGATAAAGCTTCATTTCTATTGATGAGGGTGAGGTGGTTTAACATCGGTATGCCCTGGTTGGTTGTTTTGGTTTGATTCCCACATTCATGATTGGAATATGGCATAGGGGTGAATGGATGAAGAGATATTTGGATCAACCATTCTATGGTCGGGTGGAATGTGGAAGTCCCATCCCGGGTTTGGTTTTTTCATCATTAATGAAAGTTTATTTATCCTTGTATTTCTATAAGCATTTTGATGGATTATATTTGGTTTATATGGTTGTACTTTCATGAGTATTTTTATTGTTATTATGTTGGTTGTTTCTGTGTTTTATAAGAGCAACTATGTATGACTCTCAACATGTTTTTACATGTAAATTAATGAACAATGTATCTATGACCTAATGGATGGAATGGAAATTAAAGTGACAAGGAAACAATGCTTTATGGCGAACATCAGATAACTAGGAGACCCCTATGCTCAGATATGTTATTTACACTTGTAGGTTGCATATTTACTAAGTGTTCGACAAAATGTTTGTCATGGTTAGACTTGGTTAGGTCAAGCCATTGATCAAGTTTTTTGTTAGAGTCTTTTCCTTGGTGTCATTTATTGTCTTGGAAAGTCTCATCAGGTTCTAGGCATTGGTTTGGAGACTAGCCCTGAAAAGGTGGCTTAAATCTCACAATCTCTAGCATAGAACTGGCTGAAAAACACTGCAATATCTCCGTTGCAGGCATTATGGGAGCGACTATAGGGTTCCAGTTGCATGCATGCCTTGTCATGGGAGTGACTGTGGGTTTAATTAATTGAAATTCTAGGTTAACTCAGGGGTTGGGCACCAAGAGTGGTGGATTAGCTCCTAGGGGTCCTAAAGCACCTGAGGGAGGTCTGTAAGGTCTTGTTTTGTTCGTTAAGTTTACCTAGGAGGTTGAGTCTTATCATAGTAGCCTCTCGTCACATGTTTACCTCGGCTAGCCGGTTGCTTGGGTAGATGTGAGAGGGGGGTGTTACACAAGTAATTCACTTGTGATTTAAAGAAATCACACTTATTAAGTTTAGGATACAACTGGTGTTCTTACGACACTTACAACAAGATATTGAGGCACTCCTTGTGATTTTCCTTGTTCTCGAGCATACTAAAATATGATCAATGAAAACCAACACAAATTTATCTAAATACCTTCCAAAGATTTTGTTCATGAGATACATGTAGGTGGTTGGTTTATTTTTAACCTAGATGTCACCACCATGAACTTATAGTGCCCATACCAAGTTCTAAATGTGGTCTTGTGGATATCGTCGTCATTGATTTGGACTTGATGATACCCAAACCTCAAATCTATTTTTTATTACATTGTGGCTCCCCTCAATTGATCAAAAAGACTATCAACCTTAGGCATGAGGTATTTGTTTTTAATGGTCTTCTTGTTTAGTTTCCTATGATCAATACACAACCTAAGAGTACCATCCTTCTTCTTTACAAATAGGGTTGGAGTGCTTCAAGGAAACACATTGGGTCTAGTATACAGTTTATCCAATATTACCTTCAATTGGATCTTTAGTTCTACCAATTTAGACCTACTCATCCTATATGGTGCTCTGGACATAGGCATGGCCCCAGGAACGGGTATCTCCTCCATAAACACATATTTTTATTCTTTTAGAATGGGACAATCTTCTACCTTTAGCTAGTTATCCTCAGTTGAGCTTATCACTTATATAACATATAGCGGGCATCCCTTTCTGTGGCACCTTTTTAACTACATAGGTGAAATTTGTCTTATGGACACATGTTTGAATACCTCAAGTAATAACCATTGATCTCCATTGTCATCCATGAAGTTCAAGGTATTATTAAAACAATCTATCTTTTCCTTGAGCACTTCCATCCAATGCATCAGGATATTTATAGTGGCTTGAGTCATCAGGATATTTATTTCAAATTGGCATGATTCAATGGAAACCATTATCTTTCTTTTGGTTCTATTAACTAATTGGATTAGCCATGACTTGGCATGTTTTTTTCTCTTTGACACACATGATTTGACAATTCAAGGTGTAATGTAACTAAGATTAAAATTGAAACAAGGCATTTGAAGATTATACCTTCCATCTCTACCACCAAGGCTTAGTGGTCAACTTGCATATTGTCTGCTACCACATAAATCCAAGACATGATTCTAGCTATTGTTGCTTCCTAGATGTTGTAGACCCTTTAGTTATTTTATTTTCTTTTTGCATTGTCTCTCTGTAGATGTTCGTCTCCACATCCCCAACAATTCAATGTCTTTTTCTTGAATTCTTCTATCCCTGCTTTTGTTGCTAAAGTTGATCGATCCTAACTTGCAGCTGAGTAATTTTGTTGGAGATCACTTTTAGTTGGCATGCTAAACTTAATGTTCCTCTCTTGATGCTTGTAGATGAGGATTTCACCCCTTTCTTCCTGAAATTAGCCTTTTCCTTCCTTTTCCATTCTGTTTAGGATTCCAACTTGTGCTTAGACTAATCATAATAATAATTTTCTTTTCTAATGGTGTATTATAGTGTTATGTGATCATTGAACTCTA
Source organism: Pinus taeda (assembly GCA_000404065.3). Lineage (NCBI taxonomy): Eukaryota > Viridiplantae > Streptophyta > Pinopsida > Pinales > Pinaceae > Pinus > Pinus taeda. The sequence continues at coordinate 263,870 of APFE031530112.1, read as the reverse complement.
TTTTATCTTGATAGGACTATATTATCCAAATGAGAAAACATTGTACCTTCATCCTCTCATCTCATATGTAAGGTATGTATCTCAATGATTCTATAAACATGTTTGCATAGGCCTACATAATGAGCTATCCCAATTTATGTTCATGCAACTCCTTAATTTTTTTCTTCATAATACTTGTTGGTCACATATTTCTCCCTGAAATATTTCTCAAATTTGTTCCAAATCAACCTTTTTCCTAAATCCCTTTGACATTCTTGAGGTCTTCCTACCATATATCGACTCTACCCCTCAAATTAGAGATGATTATTTGTGCCTTCATGTTCTTGGAGTAGTTATGCACTATGAAGTACTTCTTTGGTCCTAACAACCATGATTTAGCCTCTTTGCGCTTTCAAATTTCCCCGTCAAAGGTAGAAGGATTTTCCTTCTTGACTTCTTCAGGAAATAAACTCATGGCAACCTTCTCCTTCTTTTTCTTGTGTACTCTTGATTTGGTTATTGAAATGGACAACTTATCAGAACTATATCTTCCATCCTTAGATGTGTTTGTTGATGTATTCTCACTTTTTGTAACTCCCTTTACACTCTTGTGCCCCTTCATAGACTTGATTCCTTCTAATTTAAATTTTTCTAGTTGATTCTTTTAAATTTCAAATGGACTAAGAACTTGCTTAGACCTAAACCTATTCATGTTGTTGGAAACTAGTTCATGTTGTCTTTGACTCTTCAACTTCAAAAAACTTTACAAAACTACAAAATTCACTTTTTCCTTTCTTGGGCCTTAATTATCCTCTCATTGTCTGTTGCGTAACTTCTCAGCTTGATCTAAGTGGCTCCAAACACATGCAAAAGTCTCAGATGACTCAGAAAGGGTCAAAATTAAACATGGTCAAGTTGTGACAAAACTAGGACCAGATCGACATGCTCATCACCCTGATTCCAACGGCATGAACAGAACTCAAATCCAAGTTCGTATGAGGGAGATAGAGCTATTTAAAGTTTGATAAGATAAAGAAAAAGTGGGACCCACAACATGCCACATGGCATCCCAGTGATCAGGTGGGACCCACTAAATTAATGTGGTGAATGAATGGCCACTAAACCATCGACACATGGCGCACTAGAATTTACTCCTAGCCCTACACAAAAGACAAAATATATATTAAAAATTCGATAATTATCAAGTAAGAGTGGGACCTTCTATTAATCTATCCAATAATACATAATTTACATGAAGTTGTACCCGCTTTGCGAGAATTAAACAGGCAGCAGGGTAGGCAAAATCCGAACCACACCCCCAATCCATGAGAAGCCCAAATAAGAGAACTGTGGAGTTCTAGCCAAACACTTTGGACAAAAAGCCAACAAAAGACCACGCGCTGAAAACAGGCCAACATCAAACCACACTTAAATCTCTTTACGGACCCGAAGAAAACTTTAGGCCAACTCTCTAAACTTTTTCAGGTCCGCAATGCCAAACCAACTAGCCCGAACACATCTACATCGTTGATCACCCGACGTAGATCCAACGGTCTTCGTAGATATCGGGTGGATAAATAGCGTGAGGAATAACCACCCGATGAGAGTAGTTTTCTCTCACCTCCTCACTGCTACGTGTCGCACGAAGAGTGGAATTGGTGCCTTTCCTCAAGTCCATTGGATGATTCATGTTCCATTCTCCCAGACCTTCTGCCAAACCCCATCAAAGTGAAATGAAACTTAACGACCAAACCTGTGGTGCTCCCCGAGTCGGTCCTTTCGCTACACCTCCTAAGGAATGCTAATCTTTGGATTACGGGCAATGCCAAACTAGGCATCTGATTTAGGTTCCCTGTCCTCCCGCCTGCCTCCTACATCATTTATGTCCATCCTCTTGATCCATAGTTCCATATCTTTGTTCGCTTGACAAAGACAGTCCTCCAGCAATTTGCCTAGGGGTAACAAATCCCAGTGATATCGAGAATCCCTATCCATATTGGTGACTCCTTTGTTAGCTAAATGATTTGCTAACATGTTAGCTTTCCTTTTCACATGGACAAATCTGACAGTTCTTAAAGTTTACAGTTGGGAGTAGATGAGGTGAAAGACCTACAAAAGCTTCCAATGCTTCGACAATTTATCAGGAGAAGTGCCACTGCATATTTTCTTGGCCTCTCTAATGGTCAATTCTGAATCTGCTTCAATGATAACATTCTGTGAATTTGAATCCACCAAGATTTCCAAGCATGCTCAAGTGCCATGAGCTCTACCATGTTATTAGTGGCCTTCCCCAAGTGGCCATGGAAAATCTTCTTTATCTGACCCTGATCATCTCTTATAGCACCCCCAAAGCCAGCGAACCCTGGGTTGCCCTTAGATGCTCCATCTATATTAACCTTTAAGAAACCGTAGGGAGGAGGCTTCCAAATGTTAATATTTGTTCTTAATTGGCTCAGTCCCTTAATTATGCCCTATGGCCTTATGGACTGGAGACCCAAGTGAAGTAGAATACTCGCCTCTTGGGGCAGAGGAGGATCCTTGGGAAGTGTCCTCAACAAGCTTCTTAAAGTGTCTTTGAGCTGCCTTAGAATTTGGTCAATTAAGAGTTTGGACTCCCTTGCTTTGTTTTTGAAGGTCCGACAGTTGCTCTCTTTCCAAATATTCTAGATAACAAAGCTTGGAACCTGAAACCAGGCTTTATTAATGATTTCATTCCCTAAGAAGTTTGTCCTCCAGTTCTTCAACGTGTTGGATATGCTGAGTCTATCCCTATCTGTTTGTCTAAAGATAGAGGCCACCCAGTCCCACATGTTGGATGTGAAAGGGCAGAGGTTGAGAAGGTGTTCCATCATCTCCTCGTGTGAGCCACAAAGGTAACATTTAGAGGGACCAACGAAGCCTTTTCTTAGAAGATTATCCCAAGTTAATGTTTTCCTTTTATGCACCAGCCAGATGAATAACTTTATTTTCATCCAGTGGGGGCTCTGCCATAGTTTCTTCTAGACTTGATGAGGATTCATATAGTTAAAGCTTATTATTTCTTATTTAGATTCTTTGAGATTAAAGTTACCTTCGATGTTTTTCCCCATCTTAATTGGTCAGGAAGGGAGGATATCATAATCCTTCTATGCTCTAGATCTTGGGTGAAAGCACCTGGGCTTTCGGAGGACTCTCATCGTTGTGGCCTAGATCCTTCTAATTCCTCCATTTCCTATTATTCCTTTCCTAGTCCCAGAAGTCTTTTACCATAAGCAAACCTTTGCTATCTGTGTCACTCTTGAGTGTTGCTAATTCATTCTTATAAAGATTGGGTTCCTGTTGCCAGTTATCCTCCCAAAATCTTGCTAGGTTCCCTGCTTGAATTTCCCAGAAACTATGTTGCTGAACAATACTTTTATTTTCCTAGGCAAGGTTCCAAATATAGGAGCCCTTGACTTGCCCTAAAATTCTAATGTGATCCTTCTCCTTCCAATACTTGGCATATTTTTGTTTCTAAAGTTTCGGCCAGGGAGCTGTCGACTCCTTGATCCACGGGTCATGAAGCCCCAAGACACCATGGCTTTTGGGCTTACATATCTTGTCCCGGGCTATGTATGCCCACTTCTTTTTCTCTTCTCCTCTGCCCCACAGAAAATCCCTTTTTATGCTCTTAATTTGTTGCTTAATACCCTTAGGCGTAGGAAGAGTTGAGAACATGAAAATGGGAATTGCATGCAGGACCGCTTGTGTGAGCACCAGGTGCCCTGCCAAATTTAGTGACCTACATGTCCATTTTTTGACCTTGTCCTTTAATTATTATTAGCTCCCACACTTTCTTGCTTAGAGGTTTATTAGTAAGAGGTATGCTTAAATACTTGGAAGGGAGTTGTTCCCTTTGAAACCCTAGAATTCTGGTGTTGTTTCTCTGAATAGCAGTGTTAATGTTAAAGAAAAAAACTTTGGATTTGTTGAGGCTTACCTCTGTGCCTGTTGCCATAGCAAATTCATTTAAGATGTTTTTGATTGCTTTGGCTTCCCTGACTGTGGGTATGCCCTGTAGCATAGTGTCATCCACAAATTGTGTATGAGTATTTGTCACTCCATCCAAGGTGAGTTTGATGCCCTGTATGCGTCCTTCAGCATTTGCCAATTTGATCACTCTGCCTAGCCCTTCCATCATGAGAACAAAGAGTAAAGGTGAGAGTGGATCTCCCTGTCTAAGACCTCTAGAGGGAGTGAAGGTTCTTGATGGAGCTCCATTAAGTAGAATGGAAAAATTGGTCGTGGTTACAAGTGCCATAACCCATCTTATCCAATTTTGGTCAAAGCCATAAGCTCTTAGAATTGCTCTTATATAATACCAACTTAGTTTGTCATAGGCTTTCGATAGGTCCAACTGAATGATCATTCCAACTTGTTTGTTGGTTTTGAGAGAGTGTACCACCTCATGGGCTTGGATGATGTTGTTGAGGATTTGTCTACCTTTCACATAGCCTGTTTGCTCCTTCGAGATTAGAGATGGAAGAAGGGGCTTGAGTCTGTTGGCTATCACTTTAGAAATAATTTTATACACCACATTACATAAGGCTATGGGTCTAAAACCATTTGGAGTTATAGCATTTTCTTGTTTTGGGATCAAAGCAATGAAGGAAGCATTAAGAGCCTTCGGAACCTTTTTGGATTTTCTTGAGTCTTCCACAACCTCAAGGATATCATGTTTGATTGTCTCCCGATAGGCTTTGAAGAAATCTACATTGAACCCATCCGGAACTGGTGCTTTTCCATTTTGCATTTCATTAACCACTACACTGACCTCCTTCTTCGACACTGGCATGTTGAGATTGTGGTTGTCCTCTCTGGTAACCAGCTGAGAGATATACTGAGTGAATTGGTCGATGAACCTGGATCTATCCTCCAGTGGCTCCTTTGCTATGTTGAGGAAGTGTTGTACAAGGACCGATTCCATATCATTGTGAGAGACAAGCTCAATCCCTTGAGAATCTTTGATCTTTGTGATTATGTTGTGTGCCCTGTGAGCCATGGTGGATCTATGAAAGAATTTTGTATTTCTTTCTCCCTCTCTAATCCACTATATCCTTGATTTCTATTTCCAAAAAAATTCCTCTTGCAGGCATCGATCTTCCCATTCTGCCTACAAAGAATCAGTTAGCTTTTGCCGCTCTTCGGTGAATCCATCTGTGATGTTGATCTGATTGATTTCCTGGAGCTTCTACTCAGTTTCTCTTTTGGCTTTGAAGATATCCCCAAATTTCTTTTTGTTCCAATATTTAAGTCTAGATTTGATGTGTTTAAGTTTCTGTTAGAGCATGAACATTCTAGTGCCCGGAATGTTCAAATCCTCTTCCCACCATGTATCAATGTTACTAGTGAATCTAGGGTGAGAGAGCCAGGCGTTTTCAAACCTGAAAGGTCTGTTTCTTGGTGTACCCATAAAGGTGGCTTCCAGCTGTACATGCTAGTGGTCCGAGCCTCCAAAGGGCAGAATAGATGTTGTCATGGCAGGGCCCGTGAGAAGGAGGTCTTATGAGATAATAAATCTATCAAGTTTGGAGGCAACTTGAGAAGCCCCTCCCCTCTTGTTGTTCTAGGTGAAGGTTCCATTTATTGTTTCAGTATCCACTAGCCCCATGTTCATAATGAAGTTCTAGAAGGCCATGGAGTCTCTTCCTAGTTGTCTAATACCACCTTTTTTCTCTGAAAGAGATCTTATCATATTGAAATCTCCTGCAACGATCCAAGGCATATTCGGGTGTCTTGCTCTTAGATCCTCAAGGGATATGAGAAGCTGGAGTTTATCTGATTGCTTTTGAGGTCCATAAACATTTGTGATCATGTATATCTCTTTATCATCTACAGGTTGACATATCATAGAAAGGTAGTTCCTGGATGCTTTAGCATCTAGGATTCCAAATTTCTGTGGATCCCACAGCGTGAGAATCCCGCTAGCCGAGTTGTTTGCTTTAACCTCGAGATACTCATACTTTATTAGCCACTTATTATGAATTTCTCTAATCTTATCCATTGAACATTTTGCTTCCTGAATAAAAACAATATCCGGTTTTTCCTCTTTAATTATATTCCTAAGATTTCTTTGTTTCCTTCTATTTCCTATGCCTCTAATATTCCAAGTGGTGAGCTTCATTAAGAAAGGTTAGTAAAGGAATAGCTAGTAAGATCTTTCATCTTACCTGAGTTAATCAATAGTTTTCCACATTCATTCAACAACTCATTCTGTCTTTTTCTTCCTCTTTTCCTTCCCGAGTTCTTTGGAGATTGTACCTATATGTTATCCATCATTTTGACCCCATTGTGCTCCTGGCTTTCATGGTTTATTTTGACTCCAACTCCTTTCAATTGTGATCTTCATAGAAAGAGTTGTTGTACTCTGTCATAATCCTATTTTGGCAGGGATTCCACTCCTATATTTGTCCCTTGTTCCAAAAAAAAATCTAGATCTAGATTTTCCCTATTTAGAATTTCCAGTAGTTCATGGCCCTCCGTTCCCATTTCACTTGGAGTCATCTCATGGTCCCTAATTATTTCCATACATCTTGGCATATCGTCCTTTTGCTGGTTGTCTACTGTGATATCCTCCATGTCAGCTATCTTTTCTTGCTCCTTGATAATGTTCTCCATGTCCTGGACTATTTCCTTCTTTCCCATTTCTTCCTCCAGGATCTTGAAACGATTATGTCTTGATTGTTTATCCTCATTTGGTTTCTTTTGTGGACATTTACCACCTTTCCCTTTTCCCCCAACCTTGGTGAAACCCTCGTGACTTCTATCCGCAGTGGTTTTCACATTACCATCCATATTGATTGTTAGGAAGTCTCTGAATAAATGCCCATGTTCATGGCATTTGCGGCACCTAAATGGGATGTGCTCATAGTCCATAGTTTGCACCCATTCTTCATCATAACCTTCTAAAATTATCGCTTCTAGAAGGGCTCCAGATAGGTCCATTTCCACACATATTCGAGCGAATGAGGTATATTTTCCTTTTAGAGTCGCCTCTGAGATCTTTAGAAAATGCCCCAATTTATTGCCTATTGTTTTCAGAAATTCTAGTAGCCAATAATCCAGAGGAAGGGAGTATAGTCTAATCCATACTGGTGCTAATGTGAATGTTTCACGTTCCGGGACAAAGTTCATCATCCATGGCCACATGTAGAGTCCTGCAGCAACGTAGAAATAAAGCCCCCCTTCGAACACTCTATCTTTGTCCTCTAGGCTCGTGAACACCATTGTGAAGAATCCCTTAGAACCCAAATGGAGGTGTATTTCCCCCTTTGGCTTCTAGTGGCTCCTTATCCAGACATGTAATGCCCTCTCCATCGGCCATAACCCCATGAATTTGCATATGATCGCATGTTCCGTCATATGATCTTTGTGCACTTGAAGCGTTGGATCACTCAATATAACCCAGGGAATAGTGCTCGACTTGGGTTTGCAGACCCTAGTTGTCCTTATGGAAGCATGTTTTTCACTGCTGCCCCCATTCTCCTACTCCTTACCCATTTTTTACTGATCCCCTTCTTGTTCTTGAAATTTGTTTCTTCCCAATGTTCCCTTGCTTCTTGCCTCTGAAACCTTCTCTAGAGGTTTTTTGAAATGTTGCTTCCCCGCTTCCTTACTTCTATCTGTAACTACATGACTGTAGGAGGGAGCAGCACTCCCCCCTGTGCGTACCGCCATGGTACCCAAAATCAAAACCTTAGCTCAAGCTTGCTCCCATCGCACACACATCGTCGTTATAAATATGGTTTTCAAAATCATATAAAAATCCTTTAAAAAAGAGAAACCATATATGTAATTATGGTTCTAAAAAATTGCAACGAATGGTTGAATGAACTGTAACGAATATGTTAAACTGTTGTGTATTAATAAACCAAAACAAATTTAATACAACAAACTTGAAACAAACCATAATTTTGGCATACCATAAATGAGTTGCCTTTAAACGTGTATTTCAAAAATTTGTAAGGTGTGGGATTTGATCCCCCATCCCATTTTTAACACACTGCCTCTATTAGCCATTGTGCCAACGATAATGTGCCTTGGCAACTCTGCCGAGAAATATTACTTAAACCATTACTCAACAAGGGGAGGGGAAAAATGGATCCGTGACGACGGAACGAAGAGCACCGAACAATAGATGGACAAAGGTATGGCAACGTAGAGGGGTTAGCCCTGGGCATGGAAATCGAGGCAAATTCCTAGAATATTTGAGTAGAATATTCTCATGCAGAGTCTTTAGGGAATATTTGAGATTCTTTGGGAGGTAAAATTTTACATTGTCAGAATGTTATCAAGTTTATAGTTAAATTTCTTAAATTTTCACAGGGAACTCTATAGCGAGGTTGGATTCGCCTTTTGAGCAGCAGAATCACAGATTCCCAGCAGAGGAGAATCTACAAGAATCTTGAGGGAATCTTTCAGATTCTTTGGAGGCTGAAATTCCAAGAGTCAGAATGCAACCAACTTCATACTCATTCTTCTCAAAATTTCACAAGGAACCTGATGGCACAGACATAATTTTTATTTGAGCAACAGATCTTTATATGACCCAAAGGAGGGAAGTTTTGAGGAATCTAGGGGGAATATAAAAGATTCCTATAGCCCCAGATTTCCACTTTCTCAGAATTCAGAAATTTGACAGTCAATTTTACACTATTTGATGCCACAAATCTGATGGTGCAATCAGATTTTCCATTTGATCATTTCATTTTTTGGCCACTTTTCAAAGTGGAGTACAGGTGTCAACATTCAATGTGTGAGCTGTCATTTCCATGAGATCCGACGCTGTGAGATTGATGGTACGACCAGCTTCAGCAGTTTGACATCCTTTTCTTCAGATGGCCCCAAGATGTGAGGTATATGGAGTGTGTTCATGTACTTCTTTTTGCTATGAGATGCATAGTGCTGCATAGATTCCTGTCTGATGTTTAATGTGGGATCTTGTTTTCTTACTTGTATCATGATTCCTACTTGATGTGACGTGGAATCATTTGTGGGATGTACTTGTTGTCATGATTCGTCATGTTTTGTTTGAGATCCCTTTGTCCTTATGTTAATGGGATACTCATGTGTCGCCATGTCTGATTGCATTGAAATCCCTTTTATGCCATGTTGGCGGGATGTTCATTGTCATCATGCATGAGTTTATGTCATATTGATAGGAGTCCTTTTTGACTGAGAGTTCCTATAGCGGAACATCTCTTGGAGCCACTCCTGCGTGAGGGCATTTTCCTTGTATGATAGCAACGTCACCACCTATGTACTTCATCACTATTGACAACACTTAATGCAGCCACCTACACCATCTTGACACTGGGGCCTGGAAACGTAGTCCCTCCTAGACGAACTCCATTATCAACGTCTTGTTATTTTATGTTGTTGATGTTTGTCATGTTCCTTTTTCATTACAACATGCATATATGTTCACTTATGCTATTTTAAATGCAATTCTAACAACATCATGAAAGTAAAAGATGTTGGTTAAATCCGAGAGTTGAGTCAACTCGAATCAAGTTTGGTATCAGAGTAGTCTTTACGTGGATGTGAAATGCAAGCGTGAATAATGGAACGTGTAGTGACAGAGGATGAAAAAGCGATGTACAAGACCAAGCTCAAAATTTCCCAAAGGGTGGAAATAATGTATGAAACTCTATAAAAGGAGTCATTGCAGCTTCAATTGCGAGCCATGTAAGAGGCCCTGGAAGAACTGAAGCACAACAAACAAAACCTTCAAACAGATAATGTTGAATTAAAGATGCGTCTACAAGAAGAGAAAGAGGAAAAACAAAGTTCGTTACGACAGCTGCAAGCTAAGGACGAGGCCTTGGAAAAGCTGCAGCGTGACCCATGTGAGGTAAAAAGTAGTTCTCCATCTTCATGTATGTTTCCTGATGATGATTTCGCTGTTTTTGAAAATCATACCACAGGAATTGGCTCCAAACTATTGAAGGGAATGGGGTATGAAGGAAAGACTTGGGCATTAAAGGCCAAGGCATTGTCAACCCCATCAAAGTAGAAGAATTACCTTGTCAAACAAGACTTGGGTATGTGAGGAAAGAAGTTGGGGAATGCGCCGAGACAACTAGCGAAGCACCAACAACAGATGAGGAGAAACCCTCATCAGTTCTTTCCAAATCGACAGAGGAGGTAAAAGATGTTGATTTCCTTTCGGTTTCGTCTTCACATAGTATGATTTATGTTGGAGATTTGGAGATCCCAATTACAAGGACAAACATGAGGCTTCTTACCAGGACGAGGCATGAGGAGGAAGAAGAACTTGGTGTTAATAACCAAGTCCTAACCCAACCATTAGAGGTTGTGCTGAGACCTCGATTTGCAGGCTTGTGATACACCGAAGGAGAATGCTCGAAGGTGTCAGATTCTTCCGATACATCATTGAAATCATCGAGGAAAGAGAATGATGGGAACACATCAACATCATCCCATGGCAGTGGCCATTGCAGGGAAAGAGCTGAGGCAAGCTCTCATTGCCATACTTACACCAGAGATGGCAAGGAAAGGTATAACAAATATCAATATGTGAATGTTCATTTCAATTACAATCATGTTGTTAATGATGAACGTAAAACATGGCATTGAAAAACATGTACCTTTTGTGGATTGCATAAACATACATTTGCTAAGTGTTGGAAAAAAATAGCAGCACAAAAAAGGATGAGGCGTGAAAAACCCACTCAACAGCAGGCAAAGAAGAAGGTAAAGCAGATCTGGAGGAAAAAGACTTATTGCAGTCATTGCAACAGAGTTGGCCATCAAAGAGCCACATGTTGGAGGCTCCATCCAGAGCAGCGCCTTAAAGACAAAGCATCCGTGCATGGACCAGGTGAAATAATTGTTTGACAAGAAAAATCACCACATGGGGATGACCCATTCACATTGATAAGTGAAAAATGGTTTCTAGATATGTTAGCTTGTCACGGTCATGCTTTTGTAAATCACTTTTTCATTTTAAAATGTAAAAATGATGATGTGTTTTCCATCACTTGTTAAGCAACAATGATGTTTGGTCTTATTTTGTGTTGAATTTTACACTGTGAAAATGATGTCGTGTTTCCATCACTTGTTGAAGCAACAATAGTGTTTGATCTTATTTTCGTAAATCATGTGTTGCAGTGATGATGTGTTTTCTATAGCTTGTTGAACCAACAATGATATTTTGGCCTTGTTTTCATAGCTTGGGTATTGTTTCCATCTTTATGTAAACTTGACCACCGAGTATGTGTTAAAAACTCGTGGCAAGTATGGGATGCTTAGATCATTAGTTGTTCATGTAAATTAAGCATGTAATTTGCAGAATTGTACAACAAGTTTGCAGAGGTTGCAGGTGTCGACTCATTGCTTATGGCTCTAAAGGACAGAGGTGAAGGAGAAGGAAGGGCGACTTATTAGACACTTGTAAGTGCAGACATGGTACAAAGAAGTTGCAGATTATTTTCATGCTTTTGGAGGACCAAAATCTCCTTAGTGGGGAGGATTGATCCAGGTGGCTTCAGACACATGCAAAAGTCTCAGATGACTCAGAAAGGGTCAAAATTAAAAGTGGTCAAGTTGTGACAAAACCAGGACCAGGTTGACATGCTCATCACCTTGATTCCAACGACATGAACATAACTCAAATCCAAGTTCATATGAGGTAGATGGAGCTATTTAAAGTTTGATAAGACAGGGAAAAAGTGGGGCCCACAGCATGCCACATGGCATCCCAGTGAGCAAGTGGGACCCACTAAATTTATGTGGTGAATGAATGGACACTAAACCATCAACACATGGCGCACTAAAATTTACTCCTAACCCTACACAAAATACAAAATATATATTTAAAATTCCATTTAAAAAAAATAATAATAATAATAATAATAATAAAACTATATATTAAAATATAGTTATAAATAGGGTTTTCAAAATCATATAAAAATCCTTTAAAAAAAACCATAGATGTAATTATGGTTATAAAAAATTGCAACCCATATATGTAATTATGGTTATAAAAAATTGCAACGAATGGTTAAATGAATTGCAACGAATATGTTAAATGGTTGTGTATTAATAGACCAAAACAGATTTATTAATACAACAAACTTGAAACAAACCATAATTTTGGCATACCATAAATGAGTTGCCTATAAAGGCGCGTTTCAAAAATTTGTAAACCCGTCGCAAACATGTTAACCACGCATCATTTTTATAAGGGGCAAGATTTGAACCCCCATCCTCCTGTTAACAAACTGCGACTATCAGCTGTTGAACCAACGTCAATGCACCTTGCCAATCCTGCCGAGAAACATTACTTAAACATTAATCAACAAGGGGAGGGGAAAAATGGATCCGTGACGACGGAACGGAGAGCGTCGAAAAGCAGATGGATGAAAGTGTGGCAGCGTAGAGGGGTCGGCCTTGGGCATAGAAATTCGAGACGGATTCCAGGAATATTTTCAAGGAGATTCTTTAATAAATCTTTGAGATTTTTTGGGAGGTAAAATTTTACATTGTCAGAATGTTATCAAGTTTATAATCAAATTTCTCAGATTTTTGCAGGGAACACTATAGCGAGGTTGGATTCTCCTTTTGAGCAGCAGAATTGTAGATTCCCAGTAGAGGGGAATCTTGAGGGAATCTTCCAGAGTCCTTGGAGGCTAAAATATGCCAAAGTCAGAATGCAGCCAACTTCATACTCATTCTTCTCATAATTTTGCAAGGAACCTGATGGCGTAGACAGAATTTTGATATGAGCAGCAAATCTTCAGATGAATTGGAGGAGGGAATCTTTAAGGAATCTAGGGGGAATCTAAAAGATTCATGTAGCCCTAGATTTCACTTTGTCAGAATTCATAAATTTGACAGTCGATTTTACACTATTCGATGCCACAAATCTGATAGTGCAATCAGATTTTCCATTTGATCATTTCATTTTTCAGCCACTTTTCAAAGTGGAGTGCAGGTGTCAACATTCAATGTGTGAGCAATCATTTCCATGAGATCCGACGCCTTGAGATTGACGGTACGACCAGCTTCAGCAGGTTGACATCCTTTTTTTCAAATGGCCCTAGGATGTGAGGTATATGCAGTGTGTTCATGTACTTCTTTTTGCTATGAGATGCATTGTGCTGCATAGATCCTTGTTTGATGTTTGATGTTTGATGTGGGATCTTGTTTTCTTACTTGTGCCATGATTCTTGCTTGATGTGACATGGAATCATTTGTGGGATGTACTTGTTGTCATGATTCGTCATGTTTTGTTTGAGATCCCTTTGTCGTTATGTTGATGGGATACTCATGTGTTGCCATGTATGATTGCATTGAAATCCCTTTTATGCCATGTTGGTGGGATGTTCATTATCATCATGCATGAGTTTATGTAATATTTATAGGAGTCTTTTTTGACTGAGAGTTTTTGTAGCAAAACATCTCTTGGAGCCACTCCTGCGTGAGGGCATTTTCCTTCTATGATAGCGACATCACCACCTATGTACTTCATCACTATTGACATCACTTAATACAGCGGCCTACATCATCTTTACACTGGGGCCCGGAGACGTAGTCCCTCTTGGACGAACTCCGTTATCAATGTCTTGTTATTTTATGTTGTTGATGATTGTCATGTTTCTTTTTTGTTACAACATCCATATATGTTCACTTATGCTATTTTAAATGCAATTCTAACAACATTACGAAAGTAAAAGATCTAGGTTAAATCTGGGAGTTGAGTCAACTTGGATCATAGCTCAACCCTCAGACTTATTAGTGTTTCAATTCAATATAGAAGTGCTTCCATTGCATTTATTTCGTCAAATGCATCTTCTTTGTTGTGTGAGGTCTTGTCCAGGATATATTGTGTCATTTGGCTTGACATTTATTTATTTTTCTATTTTTGTTTCTCTTCTTACACGCTAAAACAATGCAGAACTATTAGTTTTAAAATAATAATAATAAATCAACATTTATATACATGTTTGTCTTGGTTACACCATAAATGACCTTTTGGTTTGAAATTTAGGATCAACTATTGTTGCATCACATAATTAGCTATGGTTTAGATAAATAAAAAATATGTAATCAACATTGTAACTATAGTAACTTTTAATAATGATGAAAGTCAATTCAAACTCTCTTCTCTAAGCTCATTGAGTTCAAGTGTTGAGCCTTTAGCTTCGATACCATCTGTAATGAAATCAACCCCCCAATAAATGATTAAGGTTGTTGACTTTATATATACCTAACCTCCAAGGTTAAAGTATGGAGATAAGGTATTACTCTTTCTCCAAGCTCCTCAGAACTTTACTGCAACACTACCATTGTCTTCTACTTGTTGAGTTATTTCCAACAATATAAACCTTATTCAAAGTAGAGTTCAGGATAGGAAGTTATGCCCCTTTAAAGGTTGAACCTTATGGCCACCTCATTTGTTTTAAATCCTCATGGCCCCACCATAGTGGGCTACATGGACACCTGGCCAAATTAACACATTGGCCATCAAGATCCTTAGGCCAAAACCTTTCACAAATAACCTACCTACTTGTTTGTCCTGATTTAACGGTGAGCTACCATTTGATGGTTTTTGGCTTTGTCAATAGTTATATATTTATGGGCTTACCCCTCCTTCCCCAACATAAGAAATATATGGAAATGGATGGTAATCGATAACTGATAAGTTGACCACTAGACACCAATTTGTTAATGGCTTGATCAACTAACCATCTGATTCCTGATCTACTAATGAGTTGATAGCACAAAACTGAATCTATCGATGGGATGATGGCCCAACACCTAATATTCCAATGGCTCAATGGCTATTAGGCCACATCATTACCACCATAGTTGCCACGTTGAAATCACCTTGGCACCATATCAACACCACATCCTTTGACCATGTCAATACCACATCATTTCCATGTTAGTACCATGTCAGTGGCGCGTTGCTAGGATGTCGTCCATGTTAGGTTCTTCACATCATACTCCTTATCGAGTTTTAGTGATGTCAGGGAGGTGCACTATGGTTAAGGGTGGATTTATACCAACATTTGACATATTGATCACCCAACATCCCAATTTACGATAGCCTAATAGCCCCTTAAGGGTTGGCTCCTATACATAACATCTATGAACCATGTGATCAGAGGCTAGGATGAACCACTCCAACATATTCAACTCATAATGAGACTCTTAATCCTCCTAATGTCCAATAAAGGGTCCCCCCTTATTTAGTAATTAAATGTTGAAATCTTAATGACTAGATATCATGACCCTCAATAAGGCTTTTTTTCGTTGATAGATTTCTTGGAAATGTTAGTATAGGGGATTTCCACTTTGGTGTTTTGGTGAAGTTTCAGATCCATGATAGGTCAATCTTTGAGTTACTGATTTCCCGATACTCCATCCTCAAATACTTGAGAGACTAACTCTTCAACTAATCCATTCTCAATGGTTAAAGGGATTAAACTTGAGCCTTGAGAATTGCTCAGCCACCAATATGTTAGACTTGTCAGTGTCGGGGGGAGTTCCGACATGATGATTGCTGAGGGCACCCAATACCCACATCACCATAACTCGACAAAGAATTCCAGGCCTATTCTAAAGGTTTGAATCCAACTCTGATAGGGCACAAGCTTTCCTAGAAAAACTCTTCACCCACCTATAAAGGCCATTCAAGGATGCTAATTTTAGTTAGACATATCTTAGAAGAAAATAGGGAAATAGTTTGTTGTCATCATACTCAACTTTACTCAACTAAATGGACTTCTTCTTACACCCTTTTTGGAATGCAACTCCACACTGAAGACTTCTCTTTCTCTGACACACACTTGAACCTATTACTTTAGATTACCCCTAAAGGAAATCAATTTCTTTAGATAGGTAAAGACCTTCAATTCCTCTCACTCTCAACAAGAATAAAATCATTGTCGTTCCATACCAAGCCTAATCTAGCAAGACCATCCAATCTAAAAGAATACGTGGAAAGACTTAACTTGAAATTAACTTTACATCACATATGTCAGTCACACCATTCATATTTATTATAGACAACACGCCTTAAGGTATTTCTCCATACAAAAAAGTTATTCACATGAGAAGAACTAGACACCAAGCACAATACCCATTTACTTACCTCATTGTTACATTATACACAACATAACAACATAATCATATTCAAGGAATAATAAACAAATTTATCATCTCATACACACTTATCAAATGTTCACAACATATATCAATCCATTATTACTAGCAATTCTAGTAACCAATATCAACATATATAAGCCTTGAACAGAAATGTCGTTTCACTCATTATATTTAAATACGCTTATCTAGTGCATTTAAACTACCAGATAATAAAGGAGGGTGAGCCAGTCTCCATTCAACCTTAGGCTTATCTACATTGGATTATTTTCTTGCAACTCGCCACCCTTGAGCCAGACCTTATGCCATGTGCAAATATTCCCTTAGGGTAACTCAAAAATCATAAGCAAGTTGTAGATGTGAAGGCCACTCTCCTTTACTTTCATGTTTCATGGATTGCACTTTAGTAGCTTAGTCAAGAGCTCTTAACACATCAATTATGTTCACTCAATACCTGCAAGGCACAAAAGGGATCCCTTCACTAATATAATGGTCCCTCAATGCTTCCCTTCTTCAGTGCCCTGTGTGCTTTAGTAAAAAAAAAAAAAACTATTTAGAATCCTCCCATGCCTCAAAAATCAGGTAAAGGCTTCTAACTAATTCCATGTCTAGTTTACCTCAAAACTCACCTCCACACTAATGTCTATGACTCATATAATTTCATTCACCACCCATTTAGATTCATTTCTCGTTAACATATGTATGGGTCAAGTCTATCTACACAATTCACGATTTATAGGTTCTCTCAGACATTGACTCTCTCATGTTATCTCCTCTATACTATGTTCTCTTTTCTATTTACTAGCCCTCATAAGTGTTATTTCCATCTTGATAGTTTGACGTTCTCCTTGGTTTTTGTGGTAAATTCTTGGAAATATCTATATGGGACGTTGCCTATACCTCTAGGATGTCAAGTACCACTCGTCCCCATTTCTCATAACTGTTGAAACCTAATCATAGGGATTGGGTGAACAACTATAATTAGTGTAAATAAATAATAAAGGAAATGGAGAGTCATCGAGAGATGAACTGAACAGTCACTCCCTCTTGTATATAATAATGAAGAACCTAAATGAATAATACAATTACATTTGAGGAGTTACCTCTTGGCTTGACATGGTATCAGAGCCAACTCTATCTTTGCAATTATAGTTTGCCCTTGTAACTCCCTCCTAGCCTATGTTCTGCCTATTTTGCAGAACTGACACCTTTGTCATGCCCCAGAGGCCTGAATAATGCACTATCATATGCATTTTCTTGGTCCTCCAGTCAGAACTTGCATCTTCCACCCTGCTGCCCAATGTTTCCTCTACTTTACATAAATGTTGCTTCTACCAGCCTCGGGCACAAACTCCACATACAACACCATATGCACTGTCAAATACTCAACCCATAGTTTTTGTTGTGCGGTATCACGGTTTTTGTTGTGTGGAATGCTTGGTATGATATTAACGCTATTTCAATCTTATTAACGTTGTCGCCATATACCATATGCATTTTTATTATGTGTGTTTTTATATTGTGTGCCTCCCTCATATATGTGCTCCACTATACTCGAATATCTCTCCATACTCCCACTCGGTGAATACTCTCCCGCAAAACAATTGTTTGTCACCCCAAAAATCCATCACAGAGGCATTTCAAAAGCTCTTCTCTATTCATTATTTTTTTGGGGGGTTCATCGCGAATTTCAACATATTCCAATGGAGTGGAATTTAACATAATGTTGTTTGGCTCCATGTTGTTTTCATAGTCCCATATATACATTGTCCTATGGTATAAACGCTCCTCCATGGCCTGTTTTATATATTATTGTGTGGAATGGGTATTATTATGTACCACTTATTGGGTTTTGTGAGCATGTCCATACCTCTGTTATATACATTAAAATTGTAGTGTTTTTTTTACAAGCAAAAGTGCAATTTCTTATAGTGTATTGATAATAGAAGTATATTTAAAAAAAAATGCACTCATTAATATCTATTATGGGAGTGGTCCTCAATGGGAAGGAAAATTATCCTGAGTGGTCTCGAAAAATCAAACACACTCTCATTTTTAATGAGCTGTGGAAAGGAGTGTGTGCTAGAAATGAAGACAAAGAGCTAGAACAACCTACCTCAGACAAGGAATTCGCCATTTGGGAAAATAAGAATAACAAGGCTTATGCATTGATTGCAACATCATTAAATGAAGAGGTGAATCGCCATATTTAGCCATTTTAAAATGCTTTCGAAACCTTACAAAAATTGAAGGAACTCTATGAATCACACTCTGCACTTGAATTTGTTCAACTCATGATTAAATTGTTCACCCTTCAATTACAAAATGAGGATCCTCTGATTCTTGCATCAGAAGTAAAATCTATTATGCATGATATCAAAGTCATTAATGTTGAACTGGACATTCCTCTAATAGCTTTTCTCAAGGCACTTTATCCCACTTACTCAAATTATCTCGAGTCGTTGCAAGCAAATGGAACCTCAAAAATATTACCTTTGACTCCCTTGTGAAAAAATTTGCTGAAAGAGAGAAAACTTTTGGAAAGAAGACAACTCCTCAGTCTTCTGAAGAGACTGTGTGTCTTGCACATAGAGAGAAGAATCTTGCTCAAGATTCTTCGAGAGGAAGAGGTAGTCGAAGAGGAAGAGGAAGAAATTTCAAAGGCGGAGGGGCAGACACTCTCAAGGAGAAAAGTCAGTTTTGCACTGCATACGCTGCAAAAGAGATGGATCACATGATGCATCCACATGCAAGTTTCCTTGGGACAGAATTGAGCAGGAAAGAAACCAACCCAAAGTTAAAACTAATGACAAAGAGAAAGGTAAAGCACCTGAATCTGCTCACTATGCAGTGGCACACTATAATATTGGAGTAAATGAAGATTTATTTAATGCTTCACTTGCTTCTTGCAAAAATGATTGGTTGCTTAATTTAGTAGAAACGTAGAAACTCGCCACATGACTCTTAGCAAAAAAAAAAAAAAAAAAAAAAAAAAAAAAAAAAAAAAAAAAAAAAAATTGAATAATTTACTGACAATGTTGATGGAGCAGTATACTTTGCAGACAAATCAAAACTCAAGCCATAAGGGCTTGGCATAATCAAGCTTAAATTGCCTAGTCTTCCAGACTTTCTTCTGCATCATGTTTTATATCTCCCACAGCTGAGGAGAAACTTGTTGTCCTTGGTCCACATCCGCCAGCAAGGACTCTCCATTCATATGTTTGATGGCAAGCTTGAGGTGAGAAAAGCATCAGATCACTCGCTTGTCATGACAGGGATAGAAGAAGAAAGGTTTCTCACGCTGCAGGGTACCTCTGCTCGTGCACAAAAATTTCTCATATAATTCTCATTATGAAGAAGGTACATTTCCATCAAGTTTATTATGGCATGCTAGATTTGGACACTTGAACTATGACATCCTTCGCTTGTTGAAGAAAAATGGTGTTACTGGTTTGCCTACAATTCCTAGGACACTTAAGTAATGTGATGATTGCATTCTAAGAAACCATAGCAAACAATATTTTCATGGATCACTTTCCAGAGCACATAGAAAACTTGAACTCATTCATTCAGATTTATGTGGTCCAATGCTTGTTCCTTCTGCAAATGGAAATAAATATATGATGGCATTTATTGATGACTACACCAGAATGTGTTGGGTTTATTTATTGAAGAACATATCTTATGCTTTTCAAGCATTCAAGAACTTTCTTACATGGATTGAAAATGATGCACAATCTCATATTGGCTCTATTCGCACTGATAATGGAAAATAATACACTTCAAATGAATTTGAAAACTATCTTCGCCAACATGGGATCAAACATCAAACAATGGTGCCTTATAATCCCCAACGAAATGGAGTAGCTGAAAAAATGAATCGGGCAATCTTAAATATGGTGCGCTCCATGATGTTTTTCAAAAATGTAAATTTGATGTTTTGGGCTGATGCAGTTCTATGTGTTGTATATGTAAAGAAAAGATTTCCATCTAATGCTATTAGAAAAAAGACTCCTTATGAAATGTGGTATGGGAACATTACTTCCGTAAAGCATCTCAGGGTCTTTGGTTCCACATGTTATGCCTTGATACCAAAGGTACATATAAACAAACTTGGTGCAAGAAGTTGTAAGTTTATCTTCTTGGGGTATTCAAACACCTCCGAAGCATACCGTCTCTATGAAGTCAATAAAAATTTTGATGTATCTAGAGGTGTAATCTTTCTTGAATCATCCAAAACAGTCAATGTTGTTGAGCGACAACTTGATCGCTTGGATAGATTCACAATTGCAAAATCATTTCAAGAATTTGATAATCAGATTCCACATCTTGAAGGGGGGATTCCTATACTAGATCAACCTATGGAATCTTCTTCTGAAGCACTCTCTCCCCTGCATGAAACTCCAACAATGGTTAATACTTTGAGTTATGTGATTGACAGAATCAGGGGACTCAATCTTGATTCAGTCCCAACTCAATCAATGGAGCAGCCTAGACCATCTCATAAAGGTCCCCCAAAGTGGCTGACAAAGACACTTGAAAGTGTTCATCCTGATGAGGTTGGAAAGACAAGAACTAGAAATTCAACCCGACAAAATGGAGGTGATGTAGATGACTCTGATTCACCTGTTGATATGGATGTTTCTAATGATGTGAATTGAATTTGTCTACAGATTTTGAACCAACTTCCTTCAAAGAAGTTGCTTCCATGATGAATGGAAAGAAGCAATGCAAAAGGAGTATGATGCCTTGATAAAGAATGGCACTTGGAAGCTGGTTGATCTTCCATTGGGAACCAAACCAATTGGCTACAAGTGGGTCTACAAGAACAAGTATAAAGTTGATGGCTCACTTGACAAACACAAAGCCAGGCTTGTGGCAAAAAGGTTTTGCACAGAAGGAAGGGGTCGATTATGAGGAAACTTTTTCCCCTACAACAAAATGGGCTGCCATCCGGACATTCTTTGCCCTAGCAGCTCAAAACTGTTGGAAAGTCCATCAAATGGATGTAAAAACTCCTTTCTTGAATGGAGATCTAAAAGACAATGTTTTTATGTCCCAGCCTGAAGCATTTGCTGTGAAAGGACATGAACATAAAATATGCAAACTTGTGAAATCCTTGTATGGCCTCAAACAAGCACCGCAAGCCTGGTATGACAAACTAACTGAGCATCTTCTGAAACTCAATTTCAAACATTATGATCTTGATGATGCAACTTTATTTGTTAAGAAAGTTGGAAAAATAGTGGTATATCTTGTGGTATATGTAGATGATCTTTTGATGACAGGGAGCAATGAGAGCTACATTGCATCCATAAAGAAGGAATTGAAGAAAGGTTTTGAAATGATTGATTTGGGGATTTGTTTAACAAGTTTGGCATGACTGAATGCGATCCTTTGACTACTCCAATGGAACAAAACATAAAGCTCACATCCATTGAAGGAAAAGAATTTGAGGATGCAACAAACTATAGACAGCTTGCAGGAAGTCTCAACTACTTGACTACTACCAAACCAAACATTTTGTTTTCTGTTGGAATCCTCTCCAGGTTTATGCAAATCCTTGTGAGGGACATTGGTCTACTGCAAAAAGAGTTCTAAAGTACTTGAAGGGAACTCAAGACTTTGGACTCAAGTATACATAGGTGGGCAACTTTAGCTTGATTGGATACTCTGATTCAGACTTCAATGGAGACAAATAATCTGGGGTATCTACTTTAGGTTATGCTATGAGTCTTGGATCAGGAGCTGTCTCCTGGAGATCACGCAAACAATCAGTTCCAAAAGATTCCACAACAAAGGTATAATATGTGGTAGCAACTGAGGCAACAAAAGAAATTGTGTTACTCAGGAAAATTCTGGAAGATTTGCAGGTAAAACAAGTACAATAGACTCCACTCATGATTGAAAATACCTCGGAAATAAAGTTGGCCAAGAACCCAAAGTTACATGATCGAACGAAGCACATCAATACAAAATATCGTTTGATTTGACATGTTAATTCTACTCTGATTCCTTATGTGTGCTACTAAAATTTACAATTTAAAAAGTTTCACAACATATCCACCTATCTTAGAGAAGCTTTATAGTAGGGAAAGAAACCTACACTACAAGAATATCACCTTGTAACATAGGTTTTACATAACCCCTCATCCCCTCCCAATTTGTTTTCATCCCTTCTCTATTTATGGCATAAATTGCTAGTAGAAGTGGGTAAACATAGGTTTTTTAATTAGTGCACCTAAATCATAAGAATGCCTCAGTGGTTATACCATAAGCACATTGATAACTACTACTATTATTAAATACCAAGTTATTATTTTTTAATTTTAAAAATATAAAAAAGCACAATGGTGCTCTAAAGTAACTTAAGAGAATTGGTGTGCAGGAGAAGAATGTGTTGAATTGGGATAGAGCCTTCATGGTGCACTTAATAATACTATAGCCTTATTCTATTACAATGTTGCCAAAAATCTTTTCCGTAACTTATAGATACAAACATACTAAGGAATTTATACACAAAAGCACCACATGGTCTGGACTTTCACTTATGAAATGTAAACATTTTGTAATACAAAATAAAATAGATTATCAGTGTGTTCCTTTACCCATTAATGCAACGATGCATCTTACTATCTAGTGTATCATGCTAAGGTAAATTTAAATGTGCAATGGTGTGTCTCGTAAAATGAATTTTCTAGTGCATTTACTAGTGGGCGCACAAGGTAAGGTAAAATAAAATAAAAATTTACCAATTTGAATTTCATTATCATAATTCCTTCTTGTCATACTTCCAATCTCTCTCACAAGCAACCATGATCAGTTTCTTTAGATGTCCCCCCCATTTGCATTGCTCTATAGTGTTTCTTCCTTGGTTCAATAACATCGCTAGTCAATTCAATTCATTTTTGAATTTTAGAAAACAATGTACATTTTCATTTTTCTATCTACATGGAAACCACACGTCTTGCGCGAGAAGAGGCCAAATAAATTGTTTGTTACCTCCTAATTTTCAATTTCATTGGATTAAAAATTATAATTAGCCTTAAATTTAGCATTTTTTAATTAAAAAAGAAGAAGAAAATAATTTCCCAATGCGCTTCTCTGGTTCAGGTTGCACCAAACCTGATGGTGCATCATGTAAATTTAAAGGAAGTACCGATGCAATGTGTCTCCTAGGATGCCTCATTTACAATGTGTTACCAAATGCAACTTATCACTTTAGGTTAAGTTCTAAATTATCAAATACACATTGGTGTGGTCCACAAAGCACCATAATGTCTAATGTGTTATAGAGAATATCTCGCACCAATTCATTGACCAAATCCTTTTGTGTCATTACCACGTTACCATCGATGTGCCAAAAAACATGGAGCACTGGGACAATGACAATATTAATTATTTGACATAATTCCTTGATTTCAAATGCATATGACCTCTTTAAGGAATCACACACCAAAATTTTTAGGCTAGATACAACTTTTTAAATTTTATATCTAAAATTTTGCGTTGTTATGTGTTTGGTGACTAAATGAGCATCGATGTACCAAATAACATGAAGCATTGTGACCATAGCATTGTTTGTTGTATGATGTAGTGCATGATACGTTGTGCACATTAGATATTCTAACATTCATGCACCAAATTTTTTACACGATACACAAATTTTGAATTTTGTATTTAAAAAATCATCATACCAATGCGTTAAGTGAACAAGGTTGCATAGCTAGCGTTCCCCGCTTAATTTAATTATTGAACTTTGAAAAGTATGAACTAACTACCACAATTGAACAATGTTGTATTCTAGATACTCTTGCTTAGTTTAATTATAATTAAGTTAGAGTAAAAAACAATGAAGATGTACATGAATGGACAAACAAAGAGTTTTTCAGTAGCCATACAATATTGTTAATGACCTCGAACTTATAGTATCTAGACATAGGAATCAAAATCATAGAACTATACTTCTAAACTGAAAAATGTTTCTACCTTATTACAGTTCTTCTATATTAAATGCTTCTATTCTTCTACATTAAATGCTTTTATTGATTGATTAAATTAATAAATTTAATATTTTTATTTGATTAAAAAATATGCAATGTTTTTGTTTGATTAGAAATTGAAAAATATAATATTTTTTTTGTTAAAGGCCACGGGTTATTTTTATTTGATTAAAAAAATAAAATATATTATTTTTTTTATTAAAAGCTACATGTTAGTTGCAACTTATACTTATGATGTACATCGTTGGTAGGAATTTATTGATGTAGGTATGAAAGTGACAATTGTAATGGCAATGTAGAGGAAATGGCCCAATTGAGATGATAAAAAGTGATAATTGAGATGTGATAGTTACTAATCCACAGAATAACATAATAAAATCATCTCATCAAGATTGCAATTGACCTCTTTCTATGTATGTAGGTAATGGGTGGGAATTTTAGTGGTTTTTATGTATCTCATAACTAATTTCAATTTTGTTTAGATAATCATTTTATAGATTAAATTAATTAGTCTATGTAATCTCATATCATTACTAACATTCTAATAAAGAGGAAATGAATAGGTCACAAAAAAAATTAATGATATAAGAAAAAAATATAAATAATGATCATTTTATTTCTATTAAACTAACTTATTTTCTTGAATTAGCAAAAGAAGAAATTGCTACAAATCATAAGTGGGTAGGTGAATATTTTTTTTTTTTTGAATTTTCACTTATCCTTTTCCCCTCTATATCTACTTCTAAATAGATATACGCAATTAGCTTCTTGTAAAAATAGATTAATATTTGAGTCAGATGCATTACACATGCATAGGTATTTAAAAAAGAAGAAGTTAGTAACAATTATTTATTTATTTATTGTTATTTTTTTCCGGTAAACAATGCGCTTGCGTCGATAAGAAAATTGTAAAAGTGTTTTTAAACATGGGATTTTTTTTTTTGAAGGAATACTGAAATAGAATCCTTTTGTTAGGAAATGAAATAATTAATGCTTATTTCTAAAATCACAACTTTTATGCAGTATTAATATCGTACAATGCAATGTGATTTTAAAAAAGTCAAATCAAAATAGATCACAACTGTGAATAATTCTTACCACATCTACAAGGAGTATGAGTTTTTTCTGCTTTGTAAATGTTAATTGCAAATAATAATATATTTGAGAGATCACATCGTACATGCAATTAATATGGAAAATCTCCCCGGCACAGTTGACTACATCAACCATATGACACGTTCTTAATTTTGAGTACTATTATGACATCACTCGTGACTGTAAACCAGTACTACCATGACTGTAAACCACATCACTGTAAAAGAAGAGTGAAGCCTTGTAAACCAATCAAATTTCAAATAAATAAAATCTAAAAATTGAAAAAAGTAAATTAATTTGATTTTATAAGTTAACATTATCTAATAATGGTCATTTGATTTTTAAGTCAAATAGTGTTAAGTTACGTATGTTCTATGCTTATAACAGTTTACTTCTTTTTCTTATTATATTCCACAGATTAGCAATCACATGTACATAGATTAAAGTGCAAATAGAACATTAAACGATTGACAGAAAACAAGCCAAGACAAGAGACACAAGATGTGGCGGCTAGCCAGGGACAAACCCCACAATATGTCGGGAATCCCTTTGATCAAATCTTCTTTTATCTTCAATAATTCAGCAGAGAGAAATTGTACAATAAATCTGATTTATATCAACAATAGCAAACCCTAGATCAACAACATCAACATTAGCGGCTTCATCATCAAACTAGGGTAGACAATATCTCACAAACTGACTGTCGAATCGACATGATTCCACCACCAAAAGTTACGGCTTTCACAGAAGGTTCAGATGAACCTATAACATAGTTCAAATGAGGAGATCTTCTAGTCCACATAGGTCAATATTTACTTATGCATTTGCAGCTTCAGTTTTGGCAGCTTCCGACTTCACATGTGTGAGAGAGAGACCCTTTTCTGGACAGTAGAGAAGAGACTCTTTTCTGTGCAATAGAGAGAGAGATTTGATGAGATGAGTGAGTCCAAATGAGGAAAATTCCTCCTGTATTTATACACAATGTTGGTGTTTGAATAGATGTGACTGTAGGGCTTCTGAGCCTACATGAGTTGTAGGTCGACTTGATAATAATTCCATAATCAAAATAAATTCATATCTCCATGAATACTTATCGGAATCGGATGATCTTTATATCAATCCTACACCTCTCGACGAGAAGAATCTAATAAAAATATTATCAACCATGAATAAGATGACCCACATGAAGTTTTGCCTTAGTTTCCAATTTTAACACTCCCTCTCAACTAGGGAGAACTTCATCTGCAATCTATCTATCGGTCATTACTATTCATCCATCAAATGCACTTCCCTGTACAGCCTGACCCTTGCCCTGCTCTGCTCTATTCTGTCTATTCTGCTTTGTCTTGTTCTGCCCTGTACTGATCTGTACAACTTTGCTCTGTTATGCGCTGCTCTGCTTTGTTCTGTTTTGCTCTGTTTTTGTCTAAATTATGAAGAAGAAGAAATGATCGAGGATGTATCATATTAACTCAAAGTCAGTCTCAGAGTATGTACCACTGGTCCCAGACCAGTCTCGACCAACCCAAAGTCAGCGTCATAGTGAGTACAACTCCACTGGTCCCAGACCAGTATCATCCTCCACTAACTCAAAGTCAGTCTCAGAGTGCGTACATTGGTCTCAGACCAGTCTCAACCGACCCGAAGTCAGCTTCATAGTAAGTACCACTCCTACCACTGGTCCCAGACCAGTCTCAACCGACCCGAAGTCAGCGTCATAGTATATACCACTCTCACTAGTCCCAGACCAGTACTTCACTGACACGAAGTCAGTCTTAGAGTATGTACCACTGGTCCCAGACTAGTCTCAACTGACCCGAAGTCACTGTCCTAGTATGGTACAACTCCTACCACTGGCCCCAGACTAGTATCATTGATCCCAGATCAATGGAGGTCATCCTAGCGTAGGGAGTACGATAGATACAACGATGCGTCCATCAGTACTACTATGGTACCTAACTTCATTTCCCTTCTCATTGATCAAATGAGAGGTACTTCCCATGAGTCCCAGACTGCATGGGTAGGATGCCTCGACAGGAGAACTAATCAATCCTATCCTCACTGGAGAACACATCAATCCTGCTACAATCTCCACGGAGAACACATCAATCCAGGCCGCCATGGAGAACACATCAATCCAGGCCTCACATGAGAACACATCAATCCTACTATAATCACCATGGAGAACACATCAATCCAGGCCTCACAGGAGAATTAATCATCCTACTACACAGGAGAGTGAATCATCTTATTCCACAAGAGAGAGAATCATCTTGTCCCACAAGAGAGCGAATCATCTTGTTCCAGTGTGCACCACCAGGGGAGGGTGAGTCACCCTGTGGTTGTATGTTGATCCAGTAAGAACCGCAAGCCCTCAGAGCTCCTAGAGCTCAATGTATGCAACATGCAGGACCCTTGTATAAGGGTTTCTTGATGACTCCAAGTCGTTTGGGAAAATCACAGATTAGATCTTTCCTCGGGGCTTTGACAAGGTGTATAAACCTGTACATCATCTTAATGTGATGGAGCCTCCTTGCTCATCGACTTACCATATCCCAGATGATGTTTATCTACTGGAGCAATCGACGAATACGGGATTCCTTAATAATCGAATCCCACCTCTGGTTGTTACAGAGAATCATAGTGGTATGTGTTCAAACAGCTCACTGAAGAGCTTCCCTAACCAGGCAGCTTCATACGAGATCATACTCGTAGATATGTATCCGATCTTGGTGGTGCTTATGGCAACTGACTTCTGCTTCCTACTTATCCATTATATCGAAGTAGAATCCAAAGAGAAACAACACTGAAAAGTGCTCCAGTTATCCTCCACACTACCTGCCTAATCAAAATTCGAATAATCATGCAGTTTCGTATTTCCGACAGTGTATCTCAATCCATTAGTAATTGTGCCACGAAGATATCTTAGAAGATTCTTGGCATCAATCCAGTGAGGCTCAACCAAAAATGACCTCACAATGCTAACTGCAAGACATATGTTCGGACGGAGGTTCACTAAGAACATCAATGCGAATGAGTTTATGAAACTCAAAGGAATTTCCCAAATCTGGTCCGACATCACTACCATATAACTGCTAAAAGTTAAGATCCTCAACGTAGTCACAGGTTTGCAGTCCATCATACCGAATCTTTCCAATATCTTTACCACATATTTTCCTTGAGATAGGAAAATTTCCCTTGGCTTCTGCCATACTTCAAGTCCTTGGTCCCTCATTTCAAATTCAAATGCCAACTCCCTCTTACATTTGTGAATGAGAGGATTTGCACCTGTTAGAAAGAGGTCATCCACATACAACACCAGTATGAGAGGCTTGTCATCTTCAACCTTAAAGTAAAGGCTAGGATCGGCTTCACTCCTAGTGAATCCCAACTTCATCAAGAGCTATCGATCCTCTCATACCATGCTCAGGGTGCTTGCTTCAGCCCATAGAGAGCCTTCTTCAACTTGCATACATGAGATTTTCGATCATAAATCTCCAATCCTTTGGGTTGCTCCACATAGACCTCTTCTTTGATCGAACGGTGCAAGAACGTGGTCTTGACATCCATCAGATGTAGGTTCCATCCTTGTGAAGCCACAAGGGCTATGATCAAGCGGATGGTCGTATATCTGGCAACAGGTGCAAATATCATAGTCTATACCTTCCTTCTAAGATAAACCACAAGCAACAAAACGAGCCTTATACTTTTACGTACTTTCATCTACTACATGCTTTATCTTGTAAAGCCATTTGGAAGTAACAACTGTCTTGTCCCGGGGTCTGGGAACTACTTCCAAAACACCATTCTTCATAATAGACACATATTCTTCGGTCATAGCATCCTTCCATACTTGATGCTTGACGACATTTGAGAATGATGAAGACTCATTTTGTATGATCGTGCTCATGATGGTTAGGTAACCCTGATACCTATTAAGTTTCTTACTTTCACGAAAGGTTCCTCGGGGTGCAGCATGTCCTTCAGCATCATCAAGTAGCCCCCTAAGCCATGAAAGCCTCTTCCTAGAAGAGGAAGGCTCATGTGGAGGTGGATCAATCAGATCCATGGGTTCTTCTACATCAGGCATTGATTCATCATCCTTTTCTTTCGATTCCTTGGTGTCAGCTTCTTGAGAGCTCCTCAAAGTCAGAAGATTGTTCACCTTGCTGAGAGCCATGTCTTCTTCAAAGGTGACATCATGACTAATTATGACTTCCCTTGAAATGACTACATAGATTCTATAGCCTTTAGTATTTTCACCATAGCCCATGAAAATTCCCTTCTTTCTAGATGCACCCAATTTATTTATTTTCTCTTTCAACACATGAAAATATACAGGGCTTCCAAAAATTCTAAAATGAGAAACATCAAGTTTCTTATTGGTGAACTTTTCTTCAGGAGACTTGGAACCCAATGCTTGATGAGGGCATCGATTTTGTACATATATGACAGTGTTTGCAACTTCAGCCCATAGAAACTTCAAAAGTCTTTGATCATGTAACATGGCTTGGACAACTTCCATAATCGTGCGGTTCTTCCTTTCCACCACACCATTCTATTTAGGAGTATATGGTGTAGTAGTCTCCCTCTTAATGCCAACCTCAGGTATGCCTCAGTGAACCAACTATAATATATCAGAGGTCTTGCTTTGGCTTGAGGGGAATGGTCCCCTTTTGAGCTTTCCTTCGACACATCCTGGACATACACCTTCTTTCTCTACTCAGAATTCGGGCATCCCTGTCACCATTTGTCTTACATCGAGTATAGCTTTATAATGAAGGGGAGCAAACCTCCGATGCCAAAGTTTAGGCTGAAGAGATGTGTCATAAGACATGACACCAAGTGGAGTCCATCAACCTGATATAATGAATCAACACTAAACCCAAGAGTAAAGGCATCTTTAACATTATTTTTCCATTTACGTACCTTGCCATCGTTGAAGGTTACCTTGTAGCCTTTGTCTTCCATTGCCGAGATGGACACTAGGTTCTTTTTGAGGTCAGGTGCATTTAATACATCCTGGAATTTCTAGCCTTCTTGAATGGTTGTCCTCTTCCTCGATTCCCAGCTCTCCTCTTACCTTTGATATTGAATCTGTCATTCCTTTGATTGCCTTCAGAGGGATTTTGATCATCGTCCCAGTGTGAGTCCTTTCTATCAGGGCACTCCCTTGCATAGTGACCTGCTTTATTACAAATGTAACATCGTCCTTTTCTTCCACAAGAATATCTTCAAAGGTCAGATTTTTGGGGACTCATTAAATGCTATAAAATGGGTTAATGGTCATAGTAGATGTCAAAATTATATGTTGAGACCTTTATTAGAAGATATTCAGAACTTAAAGCTTTCTTTTAATGTTTTCTCCCTATGCCATATCTACAGGGAACGAAATGATTCGGCAGACAGGCTTTTTAAGGAGGGTTTGCAACAAGATTTGGGCAACTGGAAAATAGCAGAGGAGGACTATGGACAGATCCGTGTGTCAGATCAGCCTCCTCACACATAGTCTTGTTTATATCTTTTGATGTCTCCTCAGGTTGTTCCTAGCTGTTTTTATCTGGTTTTGGTTACAGTTGTTTTTTGATAAATTGTTTTCTATAGTTTTCTTTCATATCTATTTCCTGTTTGGGTTGTTTTCCTCAATGAGGAGACCTGGGAAATAGATGCGTGGCTCAGATCTCTTTATGGATAATCAACACATGGGCTGTATTTTGTGACTGTTTATGGAAACGGGAGCTGTATAAGGAGGCTCACAGTTCCAGGGTTTTCTATTGCTTGCAGTTTTGGACAAGAAGAGCAGTCCCTTTTTGCAGAGCTCTATGATACTCAATCATACAGCAAACTGAATGCTTCGGCATATACTATGTAACTTTTTATCTTGTTTATAAAAAGTTCGATTTTTTCTTTGGAAAAAAAATATATATATTTGAAATAATATTTTTATATTCTTTTATTGTATGGAAAGGCATTTTTTAATTTAATATCAAAGAGATGTTGTAAGATTATGTTATGTGATGTGATGTTAGGTTATGTAAACATTTTACTTGGTCAAATAAAATAAACATAAAAATAACCTTGCCTTAAAAATTTTTACTTGGTTAAAAATAAATTAAATTAAAAATAACTCTACATTAAGAAAAAAGTAATTTGAAACTAAAATAATAAAGTAAACGTGACATGGTTAAGTTACTAGAGGTTTTTGAGTGGTTTATGACAACCCATGGTATTCATGTGGAATATAGCCTATTTATTTAAAGGAGGAAATTAAACGAGCATAGATTCATCTGAATTCTAGATCAAATCTCTTTTCACTCCAAAAGAGGTTTAAGTCTCAAGAAAAACTTGATTGATCCAGAATTAAGATAGATTTACATTGCTAATTTAGTTCCATAAATCACTTTGAGGTAAATTAAAATTTATTTTT
>APFE031530112.1:207199-230477 GCA_000404065.3 Pinus taeda | reverse complement strand
TTTCTTCATGTGCAAACTTCTTTAGAGTGTCAAAATACAATGTGTTATTTTTCATTTTGCAATTGTATTTTATGCTAAATAGAATATATATATGACCGAATAAAAACATTTGAACCATAAAAAAACTATTTTTTCATGATATATATATAGATTTTTTAAATGATATATAATGTATACTTGACATTAAAATATTTTACATAACATGTACATCCAACTTTATGACGCAAATTAAAATAGTTTTTTAGTATTGACATATTTTTAAGTATATGTCAACATTATTTCGTATTAAAATATTTTATCAATAATCAAATTATAAGATTTACTCACACATTTTTTTTACTTCTAATTACTTTACAACATATTCATTTTTTTTTTATTATAACCGACATTATTTTTCTATTTAGAACATAATTTTTAACTTTTAGATTTTTTTTATTTTTATTTTAAAGGGGAATGGGGGGCAAACAAACTTACACGTCCATCTCACACTCGTTGTAGAATGAGCCTCTCATCTCAATAAAATTAAAATATAACAAAGAAGGTTTAGTGAACAAACTTATAAGATAAAAATCACATGAAAGTGTATTTGAAAGTTCATTTTAAGAGTATATAGTTGACATAACCCATATAGACATCATTATATGGGTATTGAAAAGTAGTATCTCATATCCAAATATCTTATTTACTTTGAAATTGAAAATTATTATAATAATTTCATTAGTAAAATTAGTGGGTTTAAAAATAGTTAAAAACAATATTTTTGAAAGCTAATCATCTAATGCCTTGATAATTAGGATATTGCTCAATCTAACTATTATATATTTTGAGTTTTTCTTTTTTCTGAAATTTAGTCATACTTTTAGCCAAATTTTGATTTTTGGTTATGTAAAACCCCTTAGAATATGGTTTAATTTAACTAGTATATATTTTGGGTTTTTTTTTAATTGAAAAGTTTAGTCATTTAATTTTTTTTATCAAATTTTGAATTTTTTTGTTGTTTAAAACCTATGGGGCACTAGGATTGTGCATATTCACAACTCAAACTTGTGATTCCAATAAACCTCTATCATATTTGGAAAAAGTAAACATATTAGCTAATGACTTTTTAGAGAACAGGCACGTTCTAAACATCAACGGTACTAAACATCAACGCTGCATATTACACTTCCTTTTTCTAAAATCTAATCATACTTTTAGCCAAATTTTGATTTTTGGTTATGTAAAACCCCTTAGAGTATGGATTAATTTAACTATTATACATTTTGGGCTTTTTTTATTGGAAAATTTAGTCATTAATTTTTTATCAAACTTTGATTTTTGTTGTTGTTTAAAACCTATGGGGCACTAGGATTGTGCATATTCACAACTCAAACTTGTGATTCCAACAAACCTCTACCAGATTTGGAAAAAGTAAAATGTATTAGCTAATAACTTTTGACAAAAGAGGCAGGTACTAAACATCAAAGTTACATATTACACTTGTCTTTTGTGTTTCTATTGTGTCCTACACACTAATAAAGACCATGTTTATATAGTAAAAAATGTGTTGATAAGCTTAATGGTAATGTAAAATATTCTAGAATTCCATTTGTGAAAGAGCTCATTAAGAGAGCACTCCATCATCTAGATCCATATTTTCATCTTGATGAAGAGTGGTTCCATGTAACTTAATATGTATGAAATATTAAAACTTGCCATATTGTATTTAGGTGATAATTGTTTGTTTTTTTTCCTATTGTACTCTTGGTTACAACCAAATATTCAAATTATTGAGTTGTTGGTGTTTGGTTTATTGGGCATTCCATTTTTCAAATAAATGTTTTCCCTAATTGCTTTCATTTGGTTCACCTTGACACCTAAGGAACAAAGAAACAAACTTGGTGCAAGGAGTCGTAAGTGTATCTTCTTGGGGTATTCAAATACCTCCAAAGCATATCGTCTCTATGATGAAGTTAATAAGAAGTTTGTAGTGTCTAGAGATGTGATCTTTCTTGAATCTTCCAAGGTTGACAATTTAAATAAATAAATGATTAACTAACCATTATTTTATTTTACTTTTTACCTAATTCAACTTAATTCCATAAATAAAATAATAAATATGAGGAATAATGGTAATAGTAAGAATAGCTATAATATTAAATTAATAAATGAAAATTTGAGAGGGGTCCTTGAGTCAGAAATTCGCTGTTAGTCTTTTTTAGCCGTTGGAGCCTCTGCTCAGACTATTTAACATGCTAGATCTGTTTCTTCAACTTGTCCTGACGATGAACCACACTGTTGACAAAGGTCTTTCTTTATGTGATTTACGCCGAAATTCTTCTTATATAACATTTGAAAGTGTTCATCCTAATGAGGTTGGAAAGATAGGAACAAGGGGCTCTACTAGATAGAATGGAGAAGATGTAGATGATTTTGATTCACATGTTGATATGGATGTTTCTTATGATTGTGAATTGAATTTATCTATAGACTTTGAACGAACTTCCTTCAAATAAACTACTTCTCATGATGAATGGAAAGAAGCGATGCAAAAGGAGTATCATGCCTTGATAAAGAATGGTACTTGCAAGATGGTTGATCCTACATTGGAAACCAAACCGATAGGTTGCAAGTGGGTCTACAAGAACAAGTATAAAGTTGATGGCTCACTTGACAAGCACAAAGTCAGGCTTGTGGCAAAAGGTTTTGCACATAAGTAAGGGGTCGACTATGAGGAGAATTCCCCCACCACAACCAATGGGCTACCATTCATACACTCTTTGCCTTGGCAGCTTAGAATGGTTGGAAAGTCCATCAAATGGATGTAAAAATTGCTTTCTTAAATGGAAATCTGAAAGAGAATGTTTTTGTGTCTCAACCAGAAGGATTTGTTGTGAAGGGTCGGGAATATAAAATATGCAAGCTTGTAAAATCCTTGTATGGACTCAAGCAAGCAACACAAGCCTAGTACGAGAAGTTAACTAAGCATATTCTAAAACTTAACTTCAAACATATCTTGATGATGCAACTTTGTTTGTCAAGAAAGTTAGCAAAACAATTGTATATCTTATGGTGTATGTAGATGATCTTTTGATGACAGGGAACAATGAGAGCTATATTACACCCATAAAGAAGGAATTGAGGAAAGGTTTTGAAATGACAGACTTAGGATATGTTCACTACTATCTTGGTATTGAAGTAAATCAACATTTGAAGTTTTTATTCCTCTCTCATAAGAAGTAAATTGGAGATATGTTGAACAAGTTTGGCATGGTTGAGTGCAATCCTTTGACTACTCCAATGGAACAGAACTTAAAGCTCACATCCACTGAAGGAAAAGAATTTGAGGATGCAACAAAGTATAACAACTTGTAACAAGTCTCAACTACCTAACTACTACCAGACTAGACATTTCATTTACTGTTGGAATCATCTCCAGGTTTATGCAAAAGCCTTGTGAGGGATATTGTTCTGCTGCGAGAATAGTTCTAAAGTACTTGAAGGGAACTCAAGACTTTGGACTTAAGTATACACAGGTGGGCAACTTCATATTGATTCGATAATCTTATTCAAAATTTGATTGAGATAAAGAAACTAGGGTATCTGCATCAGGTTATGCTATGAGTCTTGGATCAAGCGTTGTCTCTTGGAGGTCACACAAACAATTAGTTCCGGCATATTCAACAACTAAGGCAGAATATGTGGCAGCAACTGAAGCAACAAAGAAAATTGTGTGGCTTGGGAAAATTTTAGAAGATTTGCAGGAGAAACAAGTGCATTCAACTCCTCTCATGATTAACAACACTTCTACAATAAAGTTGGCCAAGAACCCAAAGTTCCATGATCGAACGAAGCACATCAAAAGAAAATACCATCTAATTCGACATCATGTTGAGGCCAAGACAATCCATCTATGCCATTGTTCTACAAATGAGTAGATTGTAGACATCTTCACCAAAGCGCTTGGAAGAGAAAAGTTCAAATGATTCAGAATGATGCTTGGACTCACCAACATCCCTTCAGATTAAGGGGGGAAATGTTGTCACCTAATCATTGGGATTAGGTCCTATAAAATAGTGTAAATAGAAGATAAGGAAAATTGGAATATGAAGAGACACTGGGAGATGAAGTCCAAGAGACTCTCCCTCCATGCATATATATATGATCAACTTTAATGCAAAAACACAATTCATTTGAGGAGTTACCTCATGGCCTAATAGTATTGATAAGCCATGGTATTAACCCATGGTATTGTAACAAAGTCTATTTATGAGTTAATAATATCCATGGTAAAATGGGGGTGAATATCTATGGTTAAGAATATTTTTATATTGTTATCAAATATTTTGATTGTGAAATAAGTTGTGCTTTTTGCATGTGGTATTGATAAGCCATGGTATTGGCATGTTGCATTGTAATAAAACCTACTTTTTACATATTAATAATATCCACGGTAAAGTGGGTGTGAATATCCATGGTTAAGAATCTTGTCATATTGTTATAAAATATTTTGGTTGTTAAATAAGTTATGGTTTTTGGGCATGTGGTATTGATAAACCATGGTATTTTAACAAAGCCTATTCACAATTTAATACTATATCAAAATATAACAAATTGAATTTTATTATTTTTATTGCTTTAACTTTTTCTTATTAATTGAACCAACATTTAAATGTTTGCACTCATCCCTGGTATCACCCTCGATATCACTTTTAACTTCTTCTCTTTTAACCTACATTTAAAATTGTTTACATATTTACATTACACCTACACATCTACCCTGCAATGGTTGTAGAGCGCCTCTCGACGCAATTAAAATGGATAAAATTTAATTTAATGCATTTAACTCATTATTACATAATTA
This sequence comes from Pinus taeda, assembly GCA_000404065.3. Lineage (NCBI taxonomy): Eukaryota > Viridiplantae > Streptophyta > Pinopsida > Pinales > Pinaceae > Pinus > Pinus taeda. Next base: position 225,634 of record APFE031530112.1, on the reverse strand, counting down.
AAATTAACATATTAAAATTAATAATTATATGTAGATAAATAACATTATTTTTTTAAATTGTCGATCATTCCTTCATTGCTTAATCTCCCTATTTATGTCACTCATTCTCATCTGCTTCCTTTTAACCTTTGCCCTGATGATGGGTCTTGGTTTAGACTCGAAACGTCGATAATAAAAATGTTTATTGTGGAGCAATTTTCGACAACACAAATTCAAGATTAATTACTTGTTTGGTTAGTTGATGGGAGCAACAATATTCTCAAATATTGATATGGTATCAGCATATCAGCAAGTGTGCATCAAAGATGAGGACATCTACAATATTTCATTTTGTACAAGGTATGGACATTGTGAGTTTGTTGTAGAATTTCCCACTGTAGATCAATAGATTATGCAATATACTAAAGCAAAATAGAAGATCTACTTCTACAACAAACTTGCGGAAGCTTAATCGAATATGAGCAAGAACAAATAGAACACATATAACTGAGAATGAGAAAGTAATCACGCATGAACACAGAAGAATATTCTGGGGAAAGCCCCAACTAAAAACCCTGATCTCTATATTATCATACAAGTGGAAATATGTTCAGATTACACAAAGAATCAGCTCACAAGCTATCCTGCTCTCTCTGCAATTGAACAATACACCTCACAGATTGAATAGACACAAGATATGCCTTCCCTCAGCCCTCCAAGTCTCTTATTTCCTTGTGCAATTTTCCTTGGGGTCCAATGCTGCCACCTGTGTGAATTGGCCTCATCACACGCTCACCAAACCCAAAAGTAACTATGCAATCTCCAAGGAATGAATTCCTTCTGCATGCAAGATATATCCTCAATGGAATATTCCTACAACTGATAGCACATTGTCCCATCATTTGATCTCAACTGGGTATCTGTCTGAACTGACATGCATGAGTTATTTATAAGAGAATATTCAGTTATCTGAAGTGCAACAATTACATGCATGCACGCATTAACTAACTAAACTCACGATTAGTTCAACAAACTATTTGAACTAATCTAACTAGACTTAACTCAGATAACTGAGCTAACTAATTACAACTCATTCTTATCTCTTTAACTAAGGGATAAATTCTTCAATCAATGGGATAACTATTGCATGTCCTCACATAGACTTCATGTTTGATTTTCTCCAATTAATTAACTCAAGATGAATTAATTAATTATTAATCAAATAGTTGCTAAGAACAAATTCGAATTTTACTTCTCTATTTTAGTTCAGGGACTAACTAAAATAGGAAGGTATCCTAAAATGCTATTTATGGCAGTGCTATTTTTATCACTTCTATATTTAACATTTCTTGTCGCTATTTTCAATATTTATGGTTGTTTCTTTTGGTCTTACCAATGCTCCGACCACCTTCATGTGTTTGATGAAAAATGAGTTACATTCTTATCTTGATAACTTTGTGATAGTCTTTGTTGATGATATATTGGTATATTCAAAGAATGACAAGGAGCATGCAGAGCACTTGGCAGCAATGTTGAGATTGTTGAGAGAGCATCAGTTGTATGCCAAGCTTAGCAAGTGAAATTTATTTCAGTGCCATATTCATTACTTGGGACATGTTGTTTCCAAGGAAGGGATAGCAGTGGATCTGGAAAAGAATAAATCTACCATGGAGTGGCCAACTCCTAGGAATGTGGATGAGGTTAGATCATTCATGGGATTAACAAGTTATTACAAGAGGTTCATCGAGTTTTTCTCAAAGATAAGCTATCCTATTACATATTTGCAAAGAAAAGGAAAGAAGTTTGAATGGACTAAGGAGTGTGTAGTTAGCTTTGATGAGTTGAAGCATTTGCTTACAAATGCTCCGATTTTGAAGATTGCAGATCCTGATAAGGAGTTTGTTGTTTGTACAGATGCTTGCAAGGAAGGACATGGTGGAGTCATAATGCAGGAAGGGTAGGTGGTTTGCTATGATTCAAGGAAGCTGAATGAGAATGAGCAGAACTATGTGACTCATGATCTTGAGTTGGAAACTATCATTCATGTGCTAAAGATGTGGAGACATTATCCCCTTGGAAAGAGGTTTGTTCTGATGAGCAATCATAGTGGACTGAGGTACTTGTTTTACTAACTTAAGTTTAATTCAAGACAATCTAGATGGGTGGCTACCCTCGGTGAGTTTGATTTAAAGATCATGTATATTAAGGGCAAGGAGAACAAAGTTGTGGATGCTCTTAGTAGGAGAGTGCAAGTAAATCATATTTAAGTTGTGAGCTCTTACGGGACAAACTTACAAGAGTGGGCCTTGTATGGAAGGCAGCATGATGAGAAGTACCAATAGTTGAAGCAGAGGATACAATAGCAGGGTGAAAGTGATCAGGATGAGGAGTATCACCTCACAACAAATGGCTTGGTTGGATTTAGGGACATGATTTATGTGCCAAATAAAAGTGAGTTGAAAAAGTTTATCTTGAGAGAGTTTCATGTCAAGCCATATTCAGGCCACCTATTATTAAGAAGTTCTATTATTGGCCAAATCTGAAGAAAGATGTGGTTGAGTCTGTTGCAAGGTGTTTGGACTGTTAGTAGGTGAAAGCAGAATGTAAGTATCCATCTGGTTTGTTGCAACCTATTCTGATTCCATAATGGAAATGGGAGGTCACTTCTAAGAACTAAATTACAGGATTATCGAGGACAACGAGACAACATGATTCTATTCTGGTTGTGGTTGATAGGTTGAACAAGGTAACTCACTTCATTGTAGTGAAGTCTACAAATTCAGCCACTGAGGTAGCTCATATCTTCATTAGGGAGATAATAAGGTTGCATGGAGTTCCCAAGAAGATTATATTTGATCGAGATGCCAAATTCAATTCCAAGTTTTGTAAGGAGTTGTTTGCAGGCTTGGGGATAGAGTTAGCTTTCAGCATGGCTTATCATCCGCAAACAGATGAGAAGATAGAAATGGTTAATAATATTCTTGAGGATATGTTGAGGATGTATGTCATGCATAAATAAAGGAAGTGGGAGGAGTATCTTCCACCAATAGAGTTTGCATATAATAATGGGTATCAAAAATCCTTGAAGATGAGTCCATTTGAGGATCTTTACGGGCAAAATTGCAATACTCCTATCAACTAGATCTAGTGAACAGGGTGCTGATTGGACCAGATATGTTGGTTGAAATGGAACAATAGATTCCAGTAATTAACAGGAATTTAAATGCAACACATGACAAGAAAAAGAGTTATGTGGATCAACATAAAGCATTTAAGGAGTTTTAGGTTGGGGAGCATGTGTACTTGTGCATCAAGCACAAGAAGAGCTCCTTGAGGATTGGGTCATGTGCCAAGTTGGCACCTTGGTATTGTGGGCCTTTTGAGATCCTTGAGAGGATTGAACCAATGCACTGTAGACTTGCACTGCTGCCAACAGTGAAAGTCCATGATGTTTTCCATCTTTCATGGCTTAATAGATATGTATAGGATGTTGATCATGTGATTGATTGGTCTATATTGCAGGTGGAACCAGAGGGAGAGTTATAGCTAGAGCCACAATGCATTCTATAGTGAAAGATGCTCATGCTCCAAAATCGAGAAAAAAAGCAAGTTAAAGTATAGTGGAAGCACTTTGGGCCCGATGAAGCTACATGGGAGATGACAGATCAAATGCAGACACTGTATCCTTCCTTATTTGTTGGTTGAGCAAATGTGTTTAGCATATGTATTCTTCTTATATATATATATATATATATTGCATAGAGATGTGTTATAAAGCTTAATAAACGTTATGTTTTGTTGGTCATAAGAGTCATATAACACCAAGGATGGTGTTCCCCCAAGGGGGAGGGGTTTGTAACAACCCCTAGTATATTTTCCATGTAAATAAAATAAAACCAAGGCCATGGGACACATATTCCAAGCTGAATGGTAGGAAAACATTATAATGGGCATCACTTGTGGTTTATTAATGCCAATGGAAATTGGTAAAGGCTTTGGCAAAGGTAAAGAGACAATAAATGACATTTATTTAAGGAAATAAAGAAAAATAGGAGAAAAGGAATATGGAGAGACACAAATATGCATTCAAGGGAAATTAGAGAGAAAATGAAGGAAAATGAAAGAAAAATGAAAAAGGAAGGGAAGAGATATGAGATATCAATATTAAAAAGGCACTAGAGAAACAATTAACAACTTTTTGACAGTTTTTGGCTCAACTCTTGATCATTCTAGCTCTTCTCTTCCACTCTTATACGTTTAGAGTATTATTGGAACATCCTAGCGTTCAATTGGACTTGGAGAGAAGCAAGTAAGCAAGCAAAGGAATTATGGACAACGAAAAAGAAGATTGGATCAATAGCTACAACAAGAGTATATTGCAAATAACAGGTTTCATGTGTGGTTTTCTTGTTGAGATTTGAATGAATGGTACATGCATGTGTATTTTTGGTCATTTTTCAATCATTGACATGGGATTTTCCTAGATTGATAATGGTTTCAACCTTGCCTTGCAATTTCCTAGATAACCATGATGTAGTGGGTTATCTCTTTTGATTGAGCTTTGGATGGCCAGTGGACTTGGATCCTAATTGAGGTGGTCTCGGCAAAATTCCCAAGGGTCAAGCGTGGAGATGGGCTTTCTCTTAGAATTCTTGACAGATAGGTGGGGATAGGAAAATTCCTCTGAATTTGGTGAAGGAAGTCGGAGGTATCCAAGCTTGTTTTGGTATTAGCGATTTCTGGATCGATTTTGGTGAAATGATTATGGTTGAAGGTTGAGGTGGTTTTGATCCTGGTGGATGTTGGTGGCCAACAACCTATTCCACTTGGACCACCACCACTGTCTCTTTCAGTTTTTTAGTTTCCCTAATTGTAGCACAATTTATTATTTTTGGCAGTTTTTTTTCGGGTCCTCAACATCCAGAGCCATTTTGAGGCCCTAAACACCATTTTTTGGGAAAACTAGGGCTAACAAGGCTCTTTATAAATGTTTTCCACTTGGAATTTGTAGTCCTAGGATAGATTTTATAATGAGGTATTGGGCGCGTCAAACAAAGATTGTATGCCAATTCTCAGACCCAAGGAAGTTGATGTACCAATTTACCCAAACAGGATCCATAGTTTTGGCACTTCATCTCCTAGGGTTAGGTTTTTGGATGTTTAGGGTTTTCCATTGTTTCTCAATAATAAATAGGCTTTTGAGCCTCATTGTAACACAATTCAGAGGCATGTAGCAGCCACATATCTTCTCAAAGATAATATACCATCGCTCGAGCTACTCTTATTTCCATTATGTTTGTAAACATATTTTACTATTTGATAGTAATGAAATGAAGTGTTATTTCTATTGAGCCTCTGTATTTATGGTTATATCTGTAATTTTTTGCATTCCTTCTTAAGTTCGGACCAATGGTATCAGAGCGGTCTTCTCTTTCTTTGTTTTTCTTTGCATGTCCCCAACGAGGTCATGATATAAGGAGTTAGGGCTCGAATTGGTCGAACCTTTGTAAGAGCAGCCTCGCAAATCCTGACGGCCTCAGATGGAGGAAGAGAAGAAATATGAGGGGGCAGGGGATCCTTTCAAAATATTGCTTGAAGAAACCCTTGACCGACAGAGGAATGCGATGATGGATAACTTTGCCCAGATCCTTCAGCAGTTACCCAAGGGTGACACTTGCCCTTCCAACAGCTACTCTGGAAGCGCCACACCCTTTAAGGTACAAGTTAACTTTGACATCCTCATATTTGAGGGTTATATAGATACGAAGGTCATAGATAAATGGTTAAAAATGCTAGAAGGATATTTGTTTGTTCATGATTTATCCAGCCGTGAAAATATTACTTTTGCACTTCTCAAATTCGCCCCCCACGTCAAGGACTGGTGGGAAACCTACTGTGAGAAGGACAAAAGTACACCCTCACTATTTTCGGCTGCACCCAGTTGGAATTCATTCTGGGACACCATCAAGGAGTAGTACTACCTTGACAGGAGCTATGAGGATAAATACATAAAGTGGACCACGCTGCAGCAGGGAAGGGACCAATATGTGCCAGAATTTACCAATGTTTTTCATACCCTTCGCACGAAGTTAGGTATCAAGGATTTTGAGAAACATTTGGTACTCAAGTACCACGACTGCCTACACAGGTACATCCAGGATGAAATGGAGTTCCTAGACATCTCCTCGCTCAGCAAAACGTACCAATACGCTGTCAAGGTTGAGCAAAAGTTGAAACAAAAAAAATAAAGACTTTGGATTTGCGAATACGAAGAAATGGAAAGGCGCCCCCCAACCGCAGAGGAAAGGGCAAAGCCAAGGTGAGGTGACCTAGGATAACCCACCAAAGCTGCAAATAAAGAAAAACACCATGAAGAAAAATAAGGACACAAGAAAGTGGTGTGAGTTCCATAAGACCTCCACTAACAACACAAGTGAGTGTCGGGCCAAGCAGTCACTAATGGCTGAGCTGAAGGCTTCCGAGTCAGAAGGATATTCCAAATATAGGTAAGAACCCGACAATGGGAATGACAAAGGGAAGCAGATCATTGATGCGGAGCCCAATGCCATTATGGCCACCACGAAGATCCAAAAGGTTGACCCTGAAGATCCAAAGGAGGGGGAACACCTATTCCACTCACGGATGTGGGTGAAGGGTTCCACGCTACATTCATTATGGACAATGGGAGCCAAAAGAACCTCATTTTAGTAGAGGTCGTGAAGCAGCTGAGCCTATAGAATATAACACATCCATAGTCGTACACCATCAGGTGGCTTCACTAAGGACAAGATCTTTGCATCAACCAACAGTGTCGCCTTCCCTACAACATCAAGCCCTTCACAGATGAGCTATTATGTGATGTTGCTCCTCTTGAAGTTTTAATGTATTATTAGGACAACCATATTCGTGGAAGCGACATGATGTATATGAGTCTAAACCCTGGCCTGTTATTATTTATTTGGGTAGTAAGTTATACAGGATACCAGAGGTAACTATCATCTCTTTGATCTATGTTAAGCAATCCAGTAAGATCATCTCCCAGACTAGGAAATTTGTTTTCTTTCAGATTCACTCTCAAAGTAAGGGGAAGATCATAGCCACATCCATGGCCCCAGGAAGGGTTCCACCATACACCAGAAGTAGGTGGATACGGTCGTGGAAGAATACAAGGACATTTTCTCCTCACCCATAGGGGTACCGTTGCACTGTCAGGTCAAGCATTTGATCGATCTAACTCCCATAACACCTTTACCCAACGGGCTGATATATCATCGCTCCATTCTGGAAAAGGAAGAGATCAAGCAGAAAATCTAGGAGTTGCTGCAAAACGTGAACATCCAACCAAGTTCCTCGTCTTGTGGGAGCCCGATTGTACTTGTACAGAAGAAGGATGGGATTTGGAGGCTCTGCATTGATTATCAGACACTAAACAAAGTCATTGTCAAGAACAAGTATCCAATCCCACAGATTGATTACCTTCTGGACCAACTCAAGGGGGCAAAGTATTTCAGCAAGATCGATATGAAGTCTGGCTATCACTAGGTTCCAATATAGCTCACAGATGTATGGAAGACCGCCTTAAAATCCAAGGAATCAATATTTGAATGGTTGGTTATGCCCTACGGGTGGACAAATACCCTTGCTACTATTATGAGGCTAATGGATGAAATATTGCGTCCCTTCACCAAATCATTCGCGGTTGTTTATCTAGACGACATCCTCATATTCACCGAGAGTTGGGAAGAACACTTGCAACATATTTTGCAGGTCTTTCAAACCCTTCGCTAGCACAAACTGTGTGCCAACTTAGAGAAATGCACCTTTGGCATAAGCCAGGTCCAATATTTGGGTTACATTATAGATGAGCATGGCATGCATGTGGATCTGACTAAGATCCGAGTTATTCAAGATTGGCCAGCCCCGACCACTCTGACGGAGGTTCGTAGCTTTTTGGGCCTTGCAAATTTTTATCGGAGGTTCGTGTTGTGATTATCCCATATCACTTGGCCTTTGAGTCAGATTATTAAGGGCGGGGCAAAAGAAAAGTTTCCCTAGTCCAAGTCCCAACAAAAGGCGTTCATTGAGTTGAAGCACATACTCTTATCTGCACCGGTACTCACACTACCATACCTGCAACAACCATTTGAAATCGAGACAAACGCCTCAAACTATGCTATTGGTGCAGTCCTCACCCAACATGGGCATCCAATGGCCTATCATAGCGAGACATTTTCCGATACAATTTAGAAGTACCCCATCGATGATAAAGAGATGTATTCCTTCGTGTAGGCTTGCCGAAAATGGAAACATTACATTCTGAGGAAGGAGACGGTCATCCACATTGATCACCGACCTCTTCAGTTTATAAAAACACAAGGGAAGTTGTAGAACAATCGCCATCAGAAGTGGTCTACATATCTGCAACAATTCCACTTGAAAATTCAATACAAAAGGGCAGCACCAAAATGTTGCAGATTGCCCCAGTCGATCCCCAATTCCAGCATTGACTATTGTTCTCAACTCTTGTGGCCATGAGACCTCTCGATGGCTGTAACTATACAAAAATGATCCATAGTTTGCCTCCACATACCAAATGCTAGTAGATGGAAAGCAAGTTCCTGATTTCCACCTCCATGACAAATTATTATGCTACCTCCACCACTCTTGTGTTCCTTCAAGTGAGCGTGCCAAGCTGATTTGGGAGGCGCACTACAGTCGGATCGCGGGACACTTTGGTGTGGAGAAAATTGTGGTTGTACTAGAAAAGTACTTTTATTGGCCCAAACTTCAACTGGATATTGGGAAATATATCACATCTTGCACTGCTTGCGCCATCGCCAAGCCAACCATCAAGAAGCAAGGCCTATACACTCCTCTGCCTACTCCCAGCCAGCCATGGGAATCCATCTCCATGGACTATATCTAGCCTCCCTTCTACCAAGCATGGTAATGACTGTGTATTTGTGGTCGTGGACATATTTTCTAAGATGGCTATATTGGCGACCTGCAAGAAGAGTATAACAACAGAGGAAAATGTCAAACTCTTCTTTCAACGAGTATGGGTACATTTTGGGATCTCGCAACCATTATATCATATTGTGATAGTAAGTTCTTAAGCACATTCTAGTCAATCCTCTCAACATTATTGGACACCAAGCTCACCAAGTCATCTGCCTTCCATCCCCATAATAATGGCCAGACGGAGGTCGTCAATAGGATGATAGTACACATACTCTACATGTATAACTCCAAGCATCCGAGAACCTGGGATGAGAGTCTTCCCTATGTGAATTATAGTTATAATAGAGCTTTGCATAGCTCGACTGGTCATACTCCCTTTCAAGTGGGTTTAGGATTTCAACCATTGTGTCTGATTGATGTTGTCATGCCTCATGCGACTACACAAACAGAATCCACACATGTATTTTACAAGCCTGATAAAGTGACCAGATTTATTGAACGCATCCAACACATCCGCTAGCAGGTTGATGACATCTTGGAGAAGTCAAATGATAAATACAATCAGTGACATGACCAACATTGGGCTTCCCAAGTTTTAGGTGGGCGACAAAGTTTGGTTGCTTTTGCAGAAAGAATGCCTTACCAGAGCCCATCAGAAGGTCAGAACACTCTGATATGGTCCTTACACCATTACCAAGGTTGTGGGAGATAATTCTTTTGAGCTCAACATTCCACCATTCCTTGGCTTGCACCTAGCATTCAATGGGGACCACCTTCGACCATACTTCCCACCATTACTTGACACATTAGACATTGCAGAACATCTCACACCAATAGAGTTAAACCCAGATGGCATGAAACAAGCCACAACTCATCGGATTAAGGACACACAGGTCAAGAACACTCGAAAGTAGAATATCTAACTATATTGGGTTGTCAAAGTTGGCCAACTCCTACTCCAAGGCAAGTGGCTCACCTGAGACCAAGTACAACAGAAGTTTCCCCATCTCATGGAGGCACTCAATGCAATGGGGACCATTGCTTCCTAAGGGGGAGAAATGATCCAGGTGGATCTTGGTGGCCAGCTGCCTATTACACTTCGACCCCCACCACTGTCTCTTTCAATTTTTCAGTTTCCTTAATTGTAGCACAATTTACTATTTTTGGCAAAATTTTCAAGTCCTGAACTTCCAAAGCTGTTTTGAGGTCATAAACGATGATTTTTTGGGAAAATCGGGGCCAATATTGGTTTATAATAATTATTGGCCTCTCACAAGTTGTAGTCCTTGAATATATCGTTCTAACGAGGTATTGTGCGCGTCAAACAGAGATCGTATGCCAAAGTTACGACCCTGGGAAGTTGGTGTACCAATTTAGCCAAACAGGGACCATAGTTCTCGCACTTCATTTCCTAGGGTTAGGTTTTTGGATGTTTATGATTTTCCAGTATTTATCAATAATAAATAGGCCTTTGAGATTGATTATAACACAGTTCAGAGGCATGTAGCCGCCACATCTCTTCTCAGAGATAAGCTACGATCCCTCAAGCTAGTCTTATTTCCATTATGTTTGTAAGCATATTTCAGTATTTGATAGTAATGAAATGAAGTGTTATTTCTGTTGCACCTCTATATTTATGGTTATATTTGTAATTTTTTGTGTTCTTTCTTAAGTTCGGATCAGCGGTATCAGAGTGATATGCTCTTTCTCTATTTTGCTTTGCATGTCCTCAACGAGGTCGGGATATAAAGATTTAAGGTTCAAACTGGTCGAACCTTTGCAAGGGCAGCATCGCAAATCCCAACGGCCTCTCATGGCAGAAGAGAAGAAAGACGAGGAGGCAAGAGATCCTTTCAAAATCTTGCTTGAACAAGCCTCAAGCGAAAGAGGAACGCGATGATGGACAACTTTGCCGAGATCCTTTAGTGACTACCCAAGTGCGACACATCTCCTTCCAGCAGCTACTCTGGAAGCGCCACAGCCTTTAAGGTACAAGTTAACTTTGACATCCCCATACTTGATGGTCAGATAGATGCAGACACCATAGATAAATGGTTAAATCTGCTACAAGGATATTTTTTTGTTCATGATTTTTCCAGTGAAGAAAATATTACTTTTTCACTTCTAAAAGTCACCCCCCACATCAAGGACTGGTGGGAAACGTACTGTGAGAAGAAGGATGAAAGTACACCCTCACTATTTTCGGCAGCACCCATTTGGAATTCATTTCAGGACACCATCAAGGAGCAGTACTACTCTGTCGGGAGCTATGAAGATAAATACATAAAGTTGACCACGTTGAGGTAGGGAAGGGACCAAGACGTGCCAGAGTTTACAATGTTTTTCATACCCTTCGTATGAAGTTGGGTATCAAGGATTATGAGAAACATTTGGTATTCAAGTACCACAACTACCTACACAGGTAAATCCGGGATGAGATAGAGTTCCTAGACATCTCCTCGTTCAGCACGACATACCGATACACTGTCAAGATTTTGCAAAAGTTTAAACATAAAAAGCGAGACCTTAGATCTACGAATACAAAGAAATGGAAAGGCGCCCCCAAATCGCAGAGCAAAGGGAAAAGCCAAGATGTGGAGACCCAGGATAACCCGTCGAAGCTGCAAGTAAAGAACAACACCACAAAGACAAAGAAGGACATGAGAAAGTGGTGTGAGTTCCATAATAGATCCACTCACAACACAAGTGAGTGTCGGGCCAAGTAGTCACTAGTGATTGAGTTGAAGGCTTCCGAGTCAGACGCACGTTCCGACTCTAAGTCAAAACCCAACAAGGGGAATGACAAAGGGAAGCAGATCATTGACACGGATCCCAATGCCACTGTGGCGATGACCAAGATCGAGAAGATTAAGTGTGAATATCCATACGAGGGGAACACATATTCCACTAACAAATGTGGGTGAAGGGTTCGCCATTGTAGTTAATTGTCAACAACCGGAGCAAAAAGAACCTCATTTCAACATAGGTCGTGAAACAGTTGGGCCTATCGACTACAACATATCCGTAGTCATACACCATCGAGTGGGTTCACCAAGGATGAGATCTCCACATCAGCCAGTAGTGTTGCCTTCCCTACAGCATCAATCCCTTCACAAATGAGGTATTGTGTGATGTTGCCCCTCTTGAAGTTTGTGATGTATTATTAGGACAACCATAATTGTGGAAGCAACATGTTATATATGAGTCTAGACCCCACTATGTTATTATTTATTTGGGTAGTAAATTATATAGGATACTAGAGGTAGCCCCGCCTAACGCCATCTCTTTGATCTCTGTTAAGAAATCCAGTAAGATCATCTCCCATACTGGGAAATTCGTTTTCTTTCTGATTCACTCTCAAAGTAAGGGGAAGATCGTAGCCACATCCATGGCCCCAAAAAAGGTTCCTCCGCACACGAGAATCAGGTGGATACAGTCATGGAAGAATACAAGGACATCTTCTCCTCACCCACAGGGGTTGTGTTGCACTGTTAGGTCAAGCATTTGATCAATCTAAATCCTAGAGCACCTTTACCCAACAAGCCAATATATCGCCTCTCCATTTTGGAAAATGAAGAGATCAAGTGGCAATTCTAGGAGTTGCTGCAAATAAGGCACATCCGACCAAGTTTCTCGCCTTGTGGTAGCCCCATTGTACTTGACAGAAGAAGGATGGGACCTCGAGGCTTTGCATTGATTATCGGACACTAAACAAAATCATTGTTAGGAACAGGTATCCAATCCCACAGATTGATGACCTTCTCAACCAACTCAAGTGGGCCAAGTATTTCAGTAAGATCAATTTGAATTCTGGTTATAACCAGGTTCCAATAGATCCCATGTAACAACCCTGAATTAAGCAAACATTAATTCTATCAATTCATAAGGTTCATAATTCACGCCCAATTATTCAACTATTGCACATAGAAATTTGAGAAATATGAGTAAGGAAATGACTTACCTGTATCAACGATATTCCTTGCTTATGCTTTTGGAGTTGGATGCTCCTTGAATTTTTCTAATCGCAACAAGGTTTTGGGGACAACGCTCCACCCAACTGTAGGCTTAGTTGCACATAATCTTTCTACAACTGGCCACCCCCGAGCCCTCAATCAACGTACTATTGCCAGGGAATCCTTTGTCTCAGAACACTTTTCTCCATAAAGAATGGATGATGGAATAATGAATCTCATCTTCCTCATTGTCTATTAAGACCAAACAATGGAAAGGGGACCGCATGCACACATTCCATGTGTCAACATGCAACTTTTATTTCTTTATTTTAAGTTGTACCTAATTTAATATTTTTCTTAGTTAAATTCTTTCTTATTTTATTTTACTTTTTGTTAACTTTATTTATTTTTACTATTCTTATAGTTTACTTTAGTATATATTTATCTAAAACTCTACTATTGTTATTTTATTATTTATTTTATTTTCTTCATTATTTATTATTTATTTACTATTATTATCTTTTCTTTATTGTTTATCAGTTATTTTCTTATGTTATATTATATTATATATGATTTGTTGAACTAGTATAACCAGCAGGCATCCAATCCTAGTACTCAATGACGTTGGGCATCTTGCAAGGCTGGCCCACTCCCTCCACACCTACTAAGGTACACAACCCAAGGCATCGAAGTCCTTACACCCCCACCAAAATTCGACATATCAATCTAATACTAGCCACTTGGCCTCCTCAAGATGGTCCCAAAGCCCCTCAAGAGCCATCCATCAAGAGTTATACAAGACAAAGGAACCACTGACATATGTAGTGTTGATTGAATTTGTCCCCAACCCATATGGCGCTACATATTCTCCCTCGCAGGTATGGACTCCTACGAGATCATCAAATAAACTGGCCCTTTCGGCCCATTTGTGGATTTCCTATCCATCACCACATCTCAACACACATCCAATGCATTAACAATAACCGTAGTATCATAGAAAAGAATCCACGTGTAAAGTCTTGCATGCCATCATGAGAACATACCATGATTGTTGTTACAAAATTCTACATGTTATAAATCTACATATAATTACCACTTGCTTCACATCATAATATCCTCCTAAGTTATAACATCAAATATGTATCAGCACGTAATAAATGAACCACATTTTAATATACCTCAACATAACATCATAATGCTTATGCATATCATAATCATCATAAGCATACATCACCACTATTGTAACAACTATAAGAACCACATGTGCATCATTATCCTCATATCATCATATCATGAAACCTCATCCAACATTATACTCAGCGTCATAACAGTTAATTAAACCACAAATGAAATCATAGTGTACGATTTAGGTGTATCCATAAAATTTAAACAATAAAACATAATTTAGATGCTCTAATTTATGCACTCCTATTTAGTTCACCACACAATTTAATCAAATAGATAAGGAAAGTCATTAAAAATAACATCTGTGTCTTCCCAAGTAGTTGACCTTGGGCTATATTGGTCCCACTGAACCTTAACTTGCTCAAACTCACAATTCTTGAGTCGACGAACTCGTCGGTCTAGTATATAAAATTGTTCGACCTGAAGGACTCAATTTTTTAAATTTCAACACATGGGATGGGTCGTGTACATATTTTCTAAGCATAGAAACATGAAACACATTATGCATCCTTCTCAAATGGAATCGCAACTCGAGCTTATAAGCAACTGGTATGATACGCTCTAGGATCTTAAATGGGCCGACAAATCTAGGGAATAACTTTGTTCCCTTACCAAATCTAAAGGAACTCTTAGAGGGTTTGACTCTAATAAAAACTTGGCTTCCTTCCTCAAAGCTTCTCTCAATTCTCTTTGCATCAAAATAACTTTTCTTGCGACCCCTGGCTTCTTTTAGTCTCCGCTTAATTGTGGCCATTTGTTCTTCCATTTCTTGGAACACTTCAGGTCCAAACATGACTTGATCTTCTGATCGATCCCAGCTTAATGGAGTACGACATGGTCTTCCATACAAGACTTCTAAGGGAATTGCCTGAATTGAATTGTGATAACTATTGTTGTATGCAAATTCCACTAAGGGAAGGTATTTCTCCCATTGGTTTTGTTGATCAGTGACATACATTCTTAGCACGTCCTCTAATACTTGGTTTACTCTTTCTATTTGCCCATCTTTCTCTGGGTGATATGCAGTACTGAAGTTTAGTTGTGTTCCCATAGATTGTAAGAGGATTTTCCAAAATCTAGAAGCAAAACATGCATCTCTATCGGATATTAGTTTCCGAGGCACTCCATGAAGGTGAATTATTTCTTTTATGAAAATTTGAGCAATAGTTGGTGCTTCAAAGGTGGTCTTAACTAAAATTAAGTGAGCACTCTTAGTTAATTTATTAACAACAACCATAATGCAGTCATGTCTTTGGGAAGTCATAGGTAAGCCTCCAACAAAATCCAGCGAAACAACTTCCCACTTAGTTTTTGATATATCATGAGGTTGTAAAAGACCTGTAAGGTGACGATGTTTAGCTTTAACCTATTGACATTATAAACATTGGGCCATAAACTATGTTATATCTTTTTTCATTCCTATCCAAACAAATAATTATTTTAAATCTGCATACATTTTATGGACTCCTGGATGTGCAACATATGGAGCTTGGTGGGCTTCCTTCATTATTAACTTCCGAAGTTCATCATCAGCTGGGATGTACATCTTACCCCTTATATCGTAGCAATCCATCATTATCTAAGGTGTATCCTTCCCATTTGGGTGCCACTGGTACTTCTTCTTGTAAGGCAAATTTTATTTGTTGGTATTACGGGTCCCCTATTAGGTGGTTTAGAATCCGGCTTCTCGAGTCTATCTTCAATGACAGTATTGAATGAACTATGGGTCTCCTACTTAAGACATCTGCAACGTTATTTTCTTTCCCCATGATGTAGGATATCGTGAAATCATATTCACTAAATAGCTCACTCCAATGTCGTTGTTGAGCATTAAGGTCCTTTTCGGTGAAGATATACTCAAGAATTTCATGATCCGTTTTTAATTCAAATTGACGCCCCATTAGATAATGTCTCCATAGTCTCAAGGCCATTAAAACTGCCGCTAATTCCAAATCATGTGTGGCATAATTGATTTCATGGGTCTTGAGTTTACATGAAGCATAAGCGATAGCCCCTTCATCTTGCATCAAGACTGCCCCTAATCCTTCTCATGATGCATCCGTGCATACATGAAATTCCTCATCCATGTTGGGTACCTTTAATATTGGAGCAGTGGTTAATCGTTGTTTTAGCTCATTAAATGCTTTCTCACACTCGCTTGTCCATTCAAACTTAACCCCTTTCCTTTGGAGGGGGGTGATGGGACTAGATATCCGTAAGAACCCTTCTACAAATCTTTTATAATAGCCTACCAACCCCATAAAGCTACATACTTCTTTGACATTCCGAGGAGTAGGCCAATCCATTATAGTTTCAATCTTTTGCGATCCACTGCAATGCCTTTCCCATTAATGGTATGGCCTAGATATTGAATTTCCTTCTCAAAGAAGGAACACTTAGTAAGTTTCCCATATATTTTATGTTCTCTAAGGCGTTGAAGTATCAATCTCAAGTGCTCTTGATGCTCCTTCTATTGCGAGAATAAATGAGGATGTCATTTAAGAACACTTGAACAAAATGGTCTAGATATCTATGGAAAACACTATTCATCAAGTTCATGAAAGTTGTTGGGGCATTAGTCAAACCAAATGGTAGAATAATAAACTCATAGTCTCCATATCGTGTTCTGAATGTTATCTTAGGTATGTCTTCCTCTTTGATCCTTAGTTGATGGTAATCTGACTGTAAGTCTATCTTGGAAAATACTGAAGCGCCTTTTAGTTGGTCAAAGAGGTCATTTATGCGAGGCATGGGTTACTTGTTTCGAATAGTGGCCTTGTTTAGATCTCGGTAATCAATACATAACCTGAGGTTCCATCCTTTTTCTTCGGAAAGATCACTGGCACACCCCAAGGTGACACACTGGGAAAGATGAATACTTGATCAAGAAATTCTTTGAGCAGTATACTCAACTCATTAAGCTTCAGGACAATCATTCGATAAGGCGTTTTGGATATGGGTTCTGTTCTAAATTTCCAACATTCCACTTGATCTTGATTCTCACTTTGTACCTGCCCTTCGCCACCAAATCCTCTACTCCACCATTAGTAGAGCTGACCCCTACGTCCTCCTGGAGACAACCCAAAAGATGCATTAACAATCGGGGAAACATTGTTTTGTCTTCCCTTGAATCCACATGGGTGCCCCTGGTCTATTTACCCTCATTGTGGGGTGTTCCTTCTCTGTATTTCCATCATCCACCATTCACTTTTTGATATTTATCATCCTCAGGACTTGTTTGGCTAAACTCGTGGTTGTTGCCATAGTGGTGGGTTTCCACATGGCAACTTCTGCTTGAACCAAGGGATTGAGTCCATGCAAGAATCTTTTAGCTTTATGTTTATCATCTGCCATATAGTCCACATGATGGACCAACGCATAGAATTCAACTTCATAGTCCTCAATAGATCTACCATTATGTCACATTGCATGGAAATCCCCTACTTGTTGGTGTTTGTACTCCTCTGATTGGTACCTGGTTCTAATGGCTTCCTCAAATGTTTCCCAAGTAACTTGTAATGGGGTGACTTGCATCTTTGTTTTTTTATTTACCCACCATAATAGAGCTTCTCCTTTTAGTAGACTCATTGTTATTTGGGCCTTTTCCCTTGAAGTGTATGCCTTAAAGCTAAGTGCTCTTTTGACAACAATTACCCACACTTATGCTTTTGAACCCCCCTCTTTACCTGTGAACTTTGGTAATTTGGATTTTTGGACTTCTTTCATAGTATCAAGGTTTGTTTGTCCATCTTCGGCATTGAACTAAGAATTTAGGTCTTGCCTCTGTTTTAGTTCCAACTCCCCTCCTTTACCTTGATCATTTCCTTAACCTTGTCCTTGGCTTGTGACCCAATCCTTAAAGATATTCATCATTTCCCCAAGGGAATGTAATATAGCTTGCTCGGTTGGGGCTCCAATCTCAGTAGTGGCAGGGGGTGGGGTTTCCACCTTAGGGATGACTTGGGTTTCTCTTTGACACTTAGGAGCCATGATCTCCCCTATAATAAAGTTGAATTTTACATCACTTCTTGTGCTACACTTATCAATACAACCTTGCATAGTAAATTCATACTTAAAAAAAATAGCACATTGTGACCATATAATAAGACACTCAATAAGCATTCAGATTTTTTTAATTTTTTTTCTTCATATAATCACTAATACATATATATCCATATATCCATGCATTTCTCTTATAGCCATGATCTCCCCTATAATAAAGTTGAATTTCACATCACTTCTTGTGTTACACTTATCAATACAACCTTGCATAGTAAATTCATACTTTAAAAAAATAGCACATTGTGACCATATAATAAGACACTGAATAAGCATTCATATTTTTATTTTAATTTTT
>APFE031530112.1:100816-181828 GCA_000404065.3 Pinus taeda | reverse complement strand
TATTAATATATTGTAAAAATAAACTAAAAACGAAAGAAAATACCAAAGAATTCTAGGATAATAAAGAGACGACAAAATTAAAAAAATAAATGCAGGTTTAATAGGAAAACAAATCTAAAACAAATGGAAAAAATCAAATAAAAATAAAGAGCAAATGAATGTATGTATATGTATATATATAATGCCTCAAAATTGATAAATGTATAAGGGATTAAAAATGAATGAAAAATTGGGAATTTAGCCATGGCAGTAGGATGCAATGGGACCCGTGGGAAACTAGGAACCTGCATGGCACTGAGGGCAAATCTAGGGATCCCGGGTGACAATCTAGGCGGAGGGGCAAGCAAAGCCACGACTCGCATCTACTGGCTGAGGGTGCAAAAAGTGGGTATAATTGCAAACATCCTGCCAGGCTCTAGACGGGCCTGTGGGCTTGGCTCTAAATGCAGTGGGACAATTGGAAATTGAGCCATAGCAAGGGGGAGGGGTACTATGAGGAGCCCTGCGAGAAGAGTTTGAAACCCACTTCCCTTGGCCACTTGCGGGCTTTGGGCTACCTTAACACTTAGGCGAAGAAGTATGTAAGAGAGGACCTGTATGAATGGCAATGGAGGGATGTTGAGCAAGGTTTAACAAACTTGACTTTGTTTTGATGTCAACAGGGCTCCACTGCACAGGTTATGGCTCGAGCAGCGAGAGGACGTGGGTGTGGTAGGAGAGGTCCGGCCCCCCATACAGACAAGGGGTCGAGCACGTCGGAATCTCGCATGGGACGTAAGCTTGTTGAGCACCTCATAGAAGAGGCAACAACGACATATCAAGACGAGACGGATGTGAGAATTTAGAAGCTGATCGAAGACTGGGAAGCGAAGATCAAGCAAGAAAGTGAATAAGAAGAAGAGCTCGATAATTGGAGGATGTTGGTCCCAGATCCAGGGAATACTTGTGGGAGAATTACTCAGTTTAAACACACCCTTTATCTGTATTTTCTTAATGAAAAGCCTTCTTGAAAAAGTGATGGAACAAATCTCTGTGGGGATGGCGGTTACAGTGTAGGGCCTGCCAAACTATAAAAAAGATATGGAGAAAATCCTCTTCCAGTTGCACAAACATGACATCAATATGGATCAAATCGACCACCACATCCCTTGCATTCTGGAGTTGTATGGAATGCCAGGGGCGACTGCTAGAGATCCTGCTCCTGTTGCTTCTGTCTCAGATGAGCAAAAAGACTAGACTCCCCATGCATAGTTTTGTTTATGCGGTTAGCTTTTAATTTTTCTGTTGCATATGCTAGTTTTTACAGTTATTTAGTATATGGACATGAGATTGAGACTTATCTAGATTATCTAGAAAGACTGAAACAATTCTATTTTTGGATGGCTTATAATGCTGGTCGATGGCCAACAAACTTGGTTTCCCCTTGGGGCAAGTTAAGGCCACCCAGTCAACTTGTGTGGTGTAATGTTTTTGTCCAGAATGACTATAGTAGGTAGCAAGGTCTCAAAGCCTTCCTTAAAGCGAGCAAAGGTCCCAAGGTCAAGAAAGAATCCATCGACCGTAGTTCAAGAGTCCACCTCCCCTTCATCCAAGGGACGATTGACAAGATTGCGAGGATCCTAAAGAAGCATAATATTTCCTCGACCTTTAGACCCCTCAACACCATTAGGAGTTCCCTCAAGTCTGTTAAAGACCAAGTGAACCCTATGGATATGAAAGGTGTTTATATCATCCCTTGTTCCCGTGGAACCTCTTACATAGGTGAAACTGGTTGTTCTATAAACCAGAGGATTAAGGAACACACTGCTGATATTAAACACGGGAGGACAAAATCCTTAGCTTTAGCCGAACATGCAAAGAAGACTAAGCATCATATATGCATTGAGGAAGCTAGGGTTATCACTAAGATTCCTCATTTTCATCATCGTAAGTTTAGGAAAGAAATTGAAATTGAGAGGTCTTCTAGTAATATTAACAGGGACAGCGACTGCAAAATTAGTAGCTGTTGGATTCCCGCCCTCTCTTCTTAATTCTCTCTGGCCTATTGTTTCTTTTGTTTTTGTTTTTTAAATTTATTATTGATATATATATATATATATATATATATATATATATATATATATATATATATATATAAAATTATTAACATTATGATAGAATTATTTTTGGGTTGTGAATGTTTTTTGGCTTTTGATTTTAGCGCGCACGAGCTCTGGGCGTCTGCTACGAGCCTCGACCCCCCGAGATTCGCCCTTTGCGGGCCTATCCTTGCAGCACGCCATTCCTGCCCCTCGTGCCTGCTAGAGCCAGATCTGATCGATCAGATTCACTGCTGGCCGAAGATCGACCTGTGCTGCGCTGCCCGTGTGGCGGCCGGCAGCAAGCCTGATGGAGGCTCAGGGTCCCAATTCGTCTTCCAGTCTTGCTGAAGACGCTTTCAATCACCTCCTGGCAGGGCTTCCTCCGAAAAAGAGAATCGATGTCTCCAAATTCATCAAGAAGATTGATGAAATACCAGAGATCTCCTTACCTCCGGAAACTCCCATGCAAGTTGCCTTGTCATTGGCGGATCGAGGTCTTATTGGCCAATTCACAGGACTCTGGCCTTCTCCAAAAACCACTGAGCAATGGGTGAACAGGAACTGGGCGCCTCTGATCAGCCAAAGCGTTGCCTCTTATTTTCTAGGAAGAGGGTTTTTTCTTTTTGAATTTACCTCCAAGGAAGACAAAGACCTGATCTTTCGAAATGGACCGTACTTCATGGGCCCTCAGGGTCTCTATCTGAACAATTGGACCCCGGATTTCGACCCAGCGGTTGATGTCCCCAAGGCTGTCCCAGTATGGGTGCGGCTGCCAAATCTGTCGTTCCACTGCTGGAACTGGGACTCTCTGAAGCATATCGGTAACTCCCTAGGGAAATTTATTGATCGGGCAAGCAACAAGGATTAGTACGATTGTGCCAGGATATGCGTGGAGGTAGATCTAGAGGAAGGTCTACCAGAAGCAATCAAACTCAGAGTCGATAGCTGGTCCCATGTGCAGATCTTGGATTATGAACAGCTGCCATTCAAATGCAGGAAATGCCACGTGTACGGACACTTCGCGAGAAATTGCCCGACTAATCCAGAGCCAGAGAAAGGACAAGAAGAGGGATGGAATCAAGTAAAAAGAGTCAGAGCCAACCATAGGGGACAGAAACAGGGGGGACCATCAGGCAAAGGAACCTTTCAGGGTAATGTCCAAAAGCCTCCCACCAAAAAGGCGCAAGAAAACAAATTCATTCTCTTAAGTCAACCGACAGAAGACACTCCAGAGGTAGAGATCCAAAAGCCAGAATCCCCAAGGAAAAGCTCAATCCCAGGCTCCCCCAGAGAAGTGGAAAATCTCAAAGGCTCAGCCCAAGAAGACGAGAAAGAAGAACCATCGGCCTCCCTCAAAAGACCAAGCCCTAAAGGCATCCACACGAAAGAAGAAGAAGAAGAGCAGCAAACAGAGGAATCAGAAGAGGAAGGAGAAATAGGAGATTCTCACTCCCCGGTAAGAAGATCAACAAGAGGCCGGAAAACAGATAGAGAAAAAAGGGAACAGGAAACTTACAAAGAAAAACTCCAGGGAAGCCAGCCAACCTTGGAAAAAATGCTAGCTACAAAGCCAAAGGTATTGAAAAACCCGCTCCAAGGCTCCAAGGGAGCTCACCCGAAATATAAATAATGAAGGTTATCTCCTGGAACTGCAGAGGGATGGGGAGTAAAATGAAAGAAGAAGCTATCAGAAGTCTAATTAGAACAGAAACCCCAGATCTACTTCTTGTCCAGGAGACTAAATTGGAAGACACAATCTTCCTCCAAACAAGCAAGAAAGTTTGGAATAAAAGCGAAGCAAGAGCAATCTCAGCCCGCGGCGCCTCAGGAGGAATAGGCACTCTCTGGAATCCCAATAAGTTTTCAGTCCTATTAGAGACCAGGGAAACCCATTGGTTGATGCTAAAGATGCAGAACCTAGACACCAAGCTAACGTTCTGCCTCTTCAACGTCTATTCTCCTGTCAATGTTGGGGAAAAAAAAGTATGCTGGGACTCTCTAAGACAGCAAGCAGATCAGACAGACTTGGAGAATATTATAGTTGCTGGAGATTTCAATCTCATCCTTCACCCATCAGAGAAAAGGGGAGGCAGCATAGTCAGAGATCCAGCTAGAGAATGGGTCGAGGACATAGTGCAAGACTGGGACATGCTGGACATTAAACCTTCCTCAGGTAAGTATTCTTGGACTAACAAAAGATTGGGCCCTGGCCACATTGCCGCTAGGCTAGATAGATTTATAATTCAAAGCTCCTTCCTGCTGCTAGGGTTAGAGCCTAGAATGAATATCCTTGCCAATAGCACCTCTGATCATAAGCCCATTATGCTAGAATTGTCAGCTCATCATGTTCTGGGCCCTATCCCATTTAGGTTCAGTCCACTTTGGATAAAGGAGAATGACTTCATGCAAATAGTCAAAGAATGCTGGAATCACCCGGTGAATGGATCGCCATTCTACATTTGGGAGGAAAAACTCAGAAGAACAAAAAGAGTCCTAAAAAGATGGGCCAAAACGCTTCCCAGCCCGACTACAACAAGGAAATCTATTAAAGCAGCTCTTATTGCTCATCAATCTGGTATGGAAAATGCAGTACTTACCAAGGACTCAGCAGAAAAAGAAATCCAGCTACAACAACAATATCACAAGGCCTGTTTATTTGAAGAAGAGTATTGGAGATTGAAATCTCGGAATCTCTGGCTCAAAGCAGGGGATAGGAACACTGCCTATTTTCATAAGCAAGGCCAGGCAAGGAAATATTTTAACACTATATCAGAAATAAAAGAGGAGGGAGACATCCACAAGGACTTCGAGCATATAAAGAGAGCTGCGTTTACTCACTTTCAAATCCTATACAGCGAAGACAAGGACCCAAGCCATTCTCCAGAGATTCTAAATTACATTCCCTTTGTAATCACCCAGCAAATCAATGAAATGTTGGAGACCAAAGTCTCAAAAGAGGAGGTGGAAAAGGCGCTCTTCGACATGGATCCAGACAAGGCCCCAGGGCCGGATGGTTTCTCAGCTAGATTCCTCCAAGCGTGCTGGCCTATTATTGAAAAAGATCTTCTCAAAATGGTCCAAAAATCCCAAAACACTCAGAAAATTGGAGGCAGTACAAACTCTGCTTTTTTAGCACTTATACCCAAAGAAAAAGGGGCAAACAGCTTCAATAGATTCCGGCCAATCTCTCTATGCAATACAGGGTACAAGCTGATTACCAAAGTAATAGCAAACATATTGAAGTTTATCCTTCCTAAAATAATCCCACAGAATCAAGGAGGCTTCATCTATGGGAGGCAGATCGTAGACAATTTCCTTCTGGTCCAGGAAGCAATTCATTCGAGTCAAATCCGTAAAGAACAAGGTATGGTGATAAAACTTGATTTAGCAAATGCTTTTGACCGAGTCAATCATAGTTTTCTATTGAATGTCATGTGCAAGCTAGGTTTCAGTACAAACTTCATTAATTGGATAAGGGCTTGTATTTCGGAGCCATGGATAGCTCCCCTCGTCAACGGAAGAGCCACTGACTTCTTTAAGGCCACGAGAGGGCTCAGGCAGGGGTGCCCTCTATCCCCCCTGCTCTTTGTCATTCAGGCCTCAGCCCTCAGCTTCCTCCTTGATCAAAAGCTGCAGGATCAAGAGATCAATGGACTGCGCATCGCCAGAGGAATCAAAAACATCAATCATGCTTTATTTGCAGATGACACTTTGTTGCTTGGCCCTGCCTCTGTTCCTTCTGCTACAAAGTTTAAAGAGGTGCTGGACGAATTTAGTGAAGCTTCAGGCAGCGTGATCAACAAAAGCAAAAGTCACATTTACAGTTGGAACACATCGCCTAGGCTCCTATCTGCCATATCAAGATGTTTGGGTTTCGAAGTTTCCTCCACCTGGTCAACCTTCAAATATCTGGGACTTCCAATAGCTCAAAAGAGACCTACCAGCAAAGATTGGCTTCCACAGTTAGAAAAGTTCAAGGCAAAAATCCAAGCCTGGGGCTTCTCCTGGCTGAATGTTGCAGGCAAAACAATTCTAATTAAATCTGTTCTTAACAGCTTGCCACTATTCCAGTTCGCAAGTCTTCTCGCTCCGGCATCTATCTTAAACAGAATGGAGGAATACATAAGGAGATTTTTTTGGAAAGGAGGGAAACAAAATGAAAAGAAAATTCCTCTTGTCAGCTGGGACACCATATCCAAGCCTCTAAGGGAAGGTGGCCTAAACTTCAAAAACCTTCGGCATCAAAATGTAGCAATGGCTGCAAAAATAGTGTGGAGGATCATCGCCCCAAAGCCTGGCTGGGCTCAAAAAGTGATCTGGAAAAAATACTTTAAAGGACCAAGACTCAGATGTCTAAATAATGTGATCCGCCTGGCTAACTCGACTTTTCTCAAAATTTATGACAAGGCTGCATCTCTAATCATAGACCACGCCTTCTGGATCCCAGACAACGGTAAAAAAATTAAAATCTGGTCTGACAGAGTTATGAGTAAAGAGCCAATTGAAGCCCGAACCTCCATCAACTCGCTGCGATGTTGGATGGACAGAGAAAGAATGACATCGCTCTGGGATATCTCTTGCTAGAGTAATCAGACTTGGGCAGGCTGGAAACATTTAAATGTTCCAGACAATCTAAAAGATGAAAGGAGCACGCTGTTCGACGCCCTTCAAGGTCTGGCTCCCACGCACTTGAAGAAAAGGGACGAGATGGGCTGGGGATCAAACATCAAAGGCTATGTAGTTGCTCAGGGGTACGCCAAACTGATAGAGAAACCTCACGTCCCTCAAAACCCAGCCCCGTGGCAAAGCGTTTGGCGTCAACCCTCATGGCCCAAGGTCGACTTTTTTGCCTGGGCATTCTGTCACGGGAGAATATTAACGTATGACAATCTGCAGAAAAAAGGCTTCTACGGCCCTTCCATGTGCCCGCTGGGTAATGACAGCGTTGAGACTGTAAATCACTTGCTTCTCGAATGTAATTTCTCCAGGCAAATTTGGTCCCAATTCACCCATGCGTTAGACCCAAATTTCGCTGTCCCTGGCACCTCTTACGATCTTTTCGCAGAATGGTCAAACAGATTCCCTGGTCCTTCCCCCAAAAATCTGATTATCAAAGCAACTTGGGCGGTCCTTCCAAAAATCATCTGTTGGCAGCTGTGGATAGAGCGAAACAAAAGGATCTTTAGAGACATCAAGCAGAATCACAAAGCCCTAGAAGCCAAGATAAAAAGTCATATAAAGGAATGCCTAATGGATATAAAAGATGATAGCAATCTCAGACAGCAGGACATAGCTTGGGGATCACAGCTTGATCTTCCATTTCAGCCAGCAGACAAAAAAGCTCCCATCCTCAAAGAATGGCAAATAAGAAAAACTGAGAATGACTTTCAAGATTGGCTAATAGCGCAAGCAAGACACTCCCTTTTCTTCGACGGAGCTGCTAAGGGTAATCCGGGCAAAGCAGGTGCAGGAGGTGTTGTCCTAAACCAAACCGGGGAAAAAATCCACTCCTACGCCTGGGGACTAGATCACACCACCAGTATTCAGGCTGAAGCCTTGGCCCTATTCCAAGGTCTCAAGATTCTCAAAGATCTGGACATAAAGGAAGCAATCGTCATAGGTGACTCACAAGTCATTATAAATGCAATGAGCTCCAGCACCCCTGTTCAGGATCTCAACCTTGCAAGGCTAATTAGCAGGATCAAAGATATTGAAAAAAGCTTTCAGGATCTGAAGTACTATCACGTGCTAAGAATCCACAATAAAAAGGCGGACATAGAAGCCAATAAAGCTGTCCTCCTTTCTGCTGGGACCAAAAAGAAAGAGGATGAAGAATCATGGGAGCCCATTCCGTAATTAATTAGCTGTCATGTTTTACTGCCTGCTCCTAAGCCAATTTGTTTGTATTTTCAAGTGGGGAGAAATTGCTGAAATCATCTTAGTAGGGGTCTATCTTAGGAAGGAAACTGTAAGCTGTAGCTGCATTTTCAATAAAGAAATGCAGCAGGACAAAGAAGCTCAAAGTGTAATCAGAATTTGGCATTTTGCCTAAGATTAATATAAAGCACCATAACCGTTCCTGTTAAAAAAAAAAAAAAAACATTATGATAGAATTTGTCCTTGCATTAAAAATATTTTTATAGTAATATTAATATAAATATTAGTAATTCTAATATTAATATGAATGTTTAACTTTTATTCATAGTGGTTTAAATATATATTGTTATTATATATATACAATTTAACATTAATATTATTTATTAATATAAGTAGGTGTTTTTTTTTTCCCCCTGGGAAAAAGTCGTAATTTCTATTAGAGACTAAGAAATTACATTTTGTATATGCTGAAGCATTCATATATAGGCATCTAGGCCTATCGAGTTCATTAGTCCATAGGACTAGTTAGACAAAAATATATCATGAAAATCTCCACGCAGGGAGCAGAGAAACAAAACTGTGTGCTGTAAGTTATAACCGTGCTCTACGCAGAGAGCCATATATATACTGTAGATGTCCAAAATTTTGATGCTGTAACTGAGCATAAATACATGGTATATATGTACAGAAATAAACAGTGAAATTATGCTGTCATGGGCACTATTGCCCGTCTGCTATATGATCATCAAAAGGTCGGTGGTAATGCTGGTAGTATTGGCCATCAATCTCCTCCTGTATCAACCACTGATCTCCTTGCCTGAGCGCAGCCTCTTTGGAGAGTTGATCTGCAGTGGTGTTCTGTTCCCTGTAGATATGAAGACATGTAAAAGATTCAAAGGAAGCAGTCAGTCTTCTTGCTTCGTCCAGAATATGTCTCAAAGAGAAAGCATGACATTGTGACGCATTATTCAGCCAACTGCATACAATTTTAGAGTCACCAAATAATTGAAGGTGTCTGCACTGCTTTTGGATGGCAAAATGAATGATATGTTTAGCCGTGCACAGTTCTGCAAAGTTATTAGTGCCTCTTCCTAAATTTATTTGCAACTTAAAGCAATGTGTGTCACTGAGATGCAAAATAGCTCCTCCACCACAACCCACATCTTGGGCTGAGCCATTGAAGAAAGCCCATGGTTTAGATTTGTCAATGTTCAGCTGTCTAAAGATGTGAACCGGGGCAGTGATATCCTCTTCAGGTATAATATTGTAGTCAGCTATAGTGTTGAGGAGGATAGAGGGCCAATGAGGGGCTCTATGGTCAAAGATCGCCTTGTTCTGGGCTATCCAGATAGCCCAGCAAGCAAGGAGGGGGATATTGCAGTATTTCCCCGAGTGATTCTGGTTCCAGGTTTCCCAAGCATCTCTGATGTTGTTGCCCTGCCAATTCCTCAAGTGCGGGAGGTGGCCGATGAGGGAATTCCAGAATTGTAAAGTAATGTTACAGGTCAGGAATAAGTGTTCTGTACTTTCTTCCTCCGCAAGACAAAGATGGCAGCGAAACGGTCCGTGGAAGGATCTCTTCATTAGATTAGTGCCCGTTGGTATTTTATCAAATAGAATGTTCCACATGAGTAGACGAGTACGAGGAGCTGATTTGAGCTTCCATAGCGCTTTCCAGGTGGGATGGATATTTGGGGGTCTGATAGGCTCGATCAGTTTTAGATATCCCAGTTTAGGGGCATATGCTCCATGTTTAGCAAAAGCCCAAATGATTTCATCAGGTCCTTCAGTGAGCCTGATGTGTGCTTGCGTAAGTGCATCTGTGTACTCCGTCCACGTTGCATGCCATTGAGCCGGAATCTCCATAGTGTGTGCATTGAGCCAAGCCTGATGAAGAAAGGTAGAGTTTGCAGGGTCTCCAGCGTGCATAATGTGGGTGATGCCTCTGTCATTGAGGTGTCTGATGAGGTCATCTGGTAACCTGTGAGCGTTCCCACATCCAACCCACGGGTCCAGCCCAATGAGAACAGAGTTTCCCTCCCTTATTCGCCATGTTAATCCATCTCGAAGCAGTGGAATGGTGCTGATAACCGCTTTCCATATGATGGATACATTGTGGGAGTTTTGTTGTGAGCAGAACCAATCTAGCACATTCAGGGGCTTGATACATTTTGCATATGCCACCCTCGTCCACAGACTCTCTGAGGTGAGAAGCTGCCATCCAAGTTTTGCCGCCAGCGCCTTGAAGAATAGGTCAAGTTTTTTAATACCCAATCCCCCCCAGCATTTGGGCTTGGCAATGGTGTCCCATTTGACCCATGCAAAGAGTCTCCCAGGCTGCTGTCCTGCCCAGAGAAATCTACTGCAGATGTGTTGTAATCTATTAAGGATGCCTTTTGGGATCCAAGTAAGGGCCATCCAGTAGACCGGAGTGGCTTCGATCACAGCTTTGATAAGTATCAGTCTGCCAGCTCAGGAAAGGTAGCGATGGTACCATACCTGGAGTCTCTTTTCAACTTTGGCAATTAGCCATAACCAATCCGCTATTTTATAGCCATTTGGTTTCAACCTGAAGCCAAGATATTTTATGCCATCTGCAAGGGACAAGGAGTTGAAGGGAAAGCGTTGTGAGGCGTATATTGATTCATGAACAGAGCATCCGACAGAGGTGATTGATGATTTCTGTTCATTTATCTTCATACCTGTGGCCTGCTGGAAAAGGAGCATGGCGTTTTGAAGAGTGGTGGTATCCCCAATGCTACCATTTAAGAATATCAAGATGTCATCAACAAATAGGAGATGTGTGAGGTAGAAATTATCGACAATCTTTATGCCAGATAATAGATTCCTGTCACGTGCAGTAGAGAGAACTCTGCTTAGGCCTTCCATAATAAGTAAAAAGAGCAGCGGTGAGAGAGGACAACCCTGCCTAAGTCCTCTTTCTGATGTGAAAAAAGTGGTAGCTTCGCCATTTAGAAAGACACTGTAGGAGACATCCGTGATGCAGCTCATCGTCCATTTGATAAAGTTGTAGGGGAACCCCAGGTGAGTGAGCAGTAAACGCAGATATATCCAGTTCGTTCTGTCGAAAGCCTTTGAGAGGTCTACTTTGAGAATCATGCCCTTCTGCCTTTTGACCTGCAGAGTGTGTAGAAGTTCCTGGGCAGAGGCAATTGCCTCGTGAATCTGTCTGCGGTGAAGGAAAGCAAATTGTTCTGAGGATATATGATGAGATAATATGGGCTTGAGGCGATTTGCAATAGTCTTAGCAATGATCTTGTAAAGGCAGTTGTAGAGAGAGATGGGACGGAAGTCATCAAAGGAGATGGGAGCATTTGATTTGGGAATGAGTGCAATGAATGTCGACTTAATGGCCGAGGAAATTCTGCCTCTCCTTCTACTGTCCTCAGCGATCTTCAGAAGGTCATTGCCCAATAAGTCAAAAAAAGCAAGATAGAACTCAATAGTCCAACCGTCAGGTCCAGGGCTTTTATCCTTCTTAAACCATTTTAGAGTTGCTTCCAGTTCTGCCATAGTCACTTCCTTCAGGAGTTCCTCAAAATCTTCTTGATCAATGAATCTGGGGAAATGTTCAGCTACCCTCATGATTTCTAATATGTTGACATCTGCAGGGGCTTTGTAAATGCCACGAAAATGGGCAGTAGCCAGTCTGGCCAGGTTTTTTTGAGAAGAGACCTGATGTCCATGTTCGTCCTTAAGCTCCCAAATAGTATTGATAATTTTCCAGCCATTTGCAAATTTATGATAAAATTTAGTATTAGCATCGCCTTCCATGAGCCAGATGGCTCTACTCCTGAGCCTCCAACTTTCCTCTCTTTCTTTCAGGATCTGTGAGCGTCTGGTAATGAGAGAGGTGTATTCCTCTTTTTTTGCCAGAGTGGGGAAGGTTCCAGTGGACAATTCTTCGAACTCAGCGATGACCTTTTCAGCATCCTCTAATGTCAGATTGTCCTGTATACACTTTTGATGTGCCCAGTTCTTGGTGATCTGCTTGAGTTCAGTGAGTTTCCTGACAAAGCCCACCGAGATGTCCTCATCATCCCTGATGGGGTTTGTTCGCCAGTAATTTTGGACCAATTGAGTATAGGATGGGTCCAGGAGCTAGGAGGCATTAAACTTGAAGGGACTTTTGATTTTGTGGGAGGAATTCTCTGCCTCAAGGAAGATAGGCCGATGATCAGAAATGCCCCCTGATCCTACCCATTGTCGAATACGGGGCAAACTGTTATATAGGGGTTCCTTAACAAGGAAACGATCAAGTCTTCTGGCCAGACTTTGTTCACCACTCCTATTATTGGACCATGTGTACTGTAATCTTGCAGATGGTATGTCGATCCACTTATGTTCCTCCAGTAGGCTAGTCAGAGAGTCAGTTAATGTATCAACTTGCGCATGATGTCCCCATGACTCATTGAAGCCTAGGGAGAAATTTAAGTCCCCTCCAAGTAGAATGTTGTCTGCTTGGAATAGCTCAGATTCTAAAAGGTTCTTCCAGAAGTTGGCACGATCAGTACATGGGCCATATACATTAATAACTCTGATGTCCCGCCCTATCAGGTGAGAACTAATGTCCAAACCAATGTAGTTTCTGCCTCCAAAGTAATTTCGAATTTCCGTTGTTCTGATGTTAACCCCAATGGCCAATCCACCAGATCTACCAGATGCATCAAGTGCCTGGAAAGTCCAGCTAGGAAACCAAGCATTGAGAATTTTGGTAAGGGGATCAGCCTGACAGAGAGTTTCTTGAAGGAGGATGATATCAAGCGATGATGATAGGAGGAGTCTCTTAAGCGCTAGCTTTTTGGCATTGCTAGCGAACCCTCGGCAATTGAAGGAGAGGATCTTCATGGAGGGGTGGGGAGAGGGCCATCCTTTGCTTTAAGGGCCCCAAATATGGTTTTCTGTCGCTCGAGGGCAACTTCTGCATCAGCAGTGTGGCGTGCCTTGGAAATACGGGAGGGTCTGCCTCTAGAGTTCTTGAGGGTCAATGGGCCGCTTGCCATATCGAGGCCCACGACATCCGGTCCCCTGTCCTTAATACGAGGGCAAAGAGAGTAACGAGGGAGTGACTGATCTTGAGGGTCAGTGAGGGGAACAGGGGATAATGTGACCCGCGAAGGAGGGATCACCGGTGAGGGATGCGGGAAATAGCAGGTGAGAGGAGCCTGCAAGGGGATTTGATGGGGGATTGCAGCAGAAGATGATGCAGATGATGGTACAGAACTCATGATATCATTTGTATGCAATTCCAATGACATGCATGAAATTGGAGATGTCGGCGGAGGTAAAGAAAAAGACTTACCCGAAAGTGCGATTCCATCATGATCAGGTGACGGCTGCACAGAAGCTGAAGTGGGGGGAGGTGCAGGGGAAGCCGTAGCAGGATCGGCTTCAACTGGAACGCTCCTGGTATCCCCTTCGGTCTGTGAGCGCGCATGATCCCCATTGAGACGTTCCTCTTGCCTTCTAGGAGAGTCGACAGTTGGTTGTTCATCCCCCTCTTCCATATCAGGTGATCTAGTTCTCCGGAGGAGAGGGCATTCCCGGAAGATGTGTCCAACTTTATGACACCTGCGGCAACGATAAGGTATGCCTTCATAGTCAATAGGCTGCTTGCGCACAGAATCTCACCATTGAATAGTAATAGATTCAAGCAGTCCTCCCCGAGTGTCCAGGTTGATAAGAACCCTTGCATACACCATCATGCCCGTCTGCAAATAGGACCTGTCATGATCCATGTAGGTGCCAATGGCATTATCGATTCTCTGAAAAACATCTTCAGACCAGAAATGGAGTGGAAGCCCTGGAAGTCTAATCCATACTGGTTTGATGCCGATTTGTTCTGTCTCAGGATCGAATAAAGGAGTCCATCGCTTAAAGAGAACTGGAGCATGATCGAAATGCCAGAAAGATGAAAGGACCCAGTTGGTATGGTCTGCACGAGCGAAACGCATGGCAAACCAACCCCGCACGAAGGTCTGCACGAAAGGAATTTCCGCCAAATGGTGTCCCCAAACAGCCGCAGCCCAGGTCTTCAATCGTGCAGCCGTGTAGTTACGTCCCCTGATGCACCCTACCAAAATGCGATCCGCGAAGTCCATGGCCTCTCG
Source organism: Pinus taeda (assembly GCA_000404065.3). Classification (NCBI taxonomy): domain Eukaryota; kingdom Viridiplantae; phylum Streptophyta; class Pinopsida; order Pinales; family Pinaceae; genus Pinus; species Pinus taeda. The sequence goes on along the minus strand of APFE031530112.1, from coordinate 167,739 downwards.
TAGACAGATGTCTTCTTCCAATCTGAGGAAGATGTCGTCCCCCTTAGTTTTGATACACTTATTCCTCCGCTTAGGGTTTCGGGTAGGTAGGGAGCTGGGATGTCGACCATGGTTATGGGATCTGGGATTCGACGGGTCCGGGCGAAGTCCAGCAGATGGGGGGTCTCGAGGCTCAGTGACGAATGGATGTCCTGAGAGCGGGGGCACGGAAGTGAAGCAGCCAGAGGAGATTCCAGAAGTACCTAGAGAGCCAGAAGAGGGGCCCGAGCAGAGGTTATTAAAAAGCAGAGGGGGAAAAGGGCCCGAAGTCGGGGGATAGAGACTAGGGTTTGCACTGAGGCAGCCGGATACAAACCCTAGGGTTGCCGGAGAGTGAGGAGGTGTCGAGAGCGCCGACCAGGTCGGTGGATCGTCCGGGAGGACCACAGGGTTACTCAGATGCTGGTCGCCAAACAGATATGGAGTAGGTTCGGAGGAGCCAGGGTTATACAAACCCCTGATGTGGCAAAAGGGGTGCGCCAGATGGAAACCCCTTCCAAGGGGTCGACAAAGTAATCAACGGCGTCGAGGTCGTCCATCGTCAGCAGCTCCTTGGATCTGTAGACACATCGGATCGGAGAATAACCAGAGAGAATGACAGATGCAGTTACTGAACCAGACTGCGAAAAAGGCTCAAAACGGTGAGTCAGTGAATGTTACGGTCGGTCTGCAGCCCCCCGTTCCAGCGCGTTAAATGGCCATGTGCCTGTAGACTAGGATGCCGGTTACCAGGGATGCAGGCGCGGAGGCATAGAACCGTATGCAGCTGCAGATTAGTGAGCAAACCCTAACCTAATCCTTCGCGCGACTTTTGTCATCCCAATTCCATCGCTCCTTCAGCCAAGCTCCAAAGCGCAGTACTGACCTCCAACACTCATTCCATCTCCTAAGTTGGTGTTTATTAAGAATCTCTTATATATATATATATATAATATATATAATCATTATTATTAATTTTAATCTTTAGTTATTTATATATATATTGATATAAAGTAAAAAAATGAATTGAATATTATTAATCCTAATATACTATTTATAAGAATATTAATTTTATACATAGTGATTTATATATATATATATATAGTTATTATATATATTCATTTAACATTAATATTATTTATTAATATTATTTATTAATAATCTTTTATAGTATTTTTATATACATATTATATATTTAATCGTTATTATTTTTGTGTGTGTAAATCATACTAATTCTATTATATTACAAAAAAGATTACAGTGAGAATTACATCCGCCACCATGATTTGGCTACCTGAGCAGTTTGACATTCTGAGACTGAGACTGAGCCGGAGAAAAAGAGGGACTGTGAAACTGTCCGCTGACCCCAAGCCAGAACCACCAAAAAACTGGACCTTCCACTCCCTGCCGAGGCGAGGGAGGAGTTTACAGACACAAACATGACCGACATAGACATTACAAACACAGACATTATAATCGACATACAAAAACCTGAGTGGTGCGACCTGAAAACTAGCATAGACAGACTCCCATTACTAACTGTAGCTACTATTTCGACATCCTGAGACTGAACAAAGAGAATCCATACCACACCGAACGACCATGCAACGTGCCTAGGTGTATGGATTTGGTGGCTCCTCCACCCCTGGACAGACATATGTGCCTGGTTGCTCCTCCACCACTGTACAACCATAGGAGTCTGAGGCATTTGAGTCTGTGTATGGCGCGTCGTCCTTCGCAGGCTCGCTTGGTCCAGCTCTATTCCCCGCCACCGCACCCGAGGCTTCCGCAGGCTGTAATCGCGGACCCTGAATAGGCGAGGGTGGCCGTGGCTCTGCTGGGGCTTCTGGTCGATCAACATGGTCGCATTTTTCAATGCGCACTGAAACGTAATAGATTGCATTGTCCAGAGCACACAGAAACCTGAAGCGGGTTGATGGGTGCCCACCAAACGGACACACCGCGGCTCTTCCCCGTCCTTTGCCTCTTCCGCGCCCTCTTCGAGCTCCTGGTGAGCTAATCTCCTCCGACGGGGAGCCGAAGGATGCCGAGGAGCGTGGCGATGAAGCCCGCCCTCTGGCACCGCCTCTTGAGCCTCCCCCCATGCAAGCGCCACGTAGCCTCTCACGCGGCATCCTGTAACCAACAAAGAACCAATTCTGCCCAGAGGCCGCGAATGCTTTGCGCCACCGAGGATTCTAAACCCGTGCAACAACTTATACAACAGATGCGAAACAGGTAATGGAACGCGAATTTGAATAGCAATGCTTACCACATAGGTCGAGAGCCGAGCCTTTTCAGGAGCTGCGCGGGGTGAATTGCTCCCAGAGAGCTGAACCGACCAGAACCAGGAATGACCAAAGAGCCAATGGACCAAATCTCGAACAGGGACGCAGAGGAACTGAGACGCCGCGACACTCAGAGCTTCTGGAGGTCGAAGGCGCTCAGAGACAGTGCTGATAAAGGACATAATGACACACAATACACCGAACCATAACACAGAGCCGCAAATTCTCTGAAAATCCAGGCTTGAAACCAGGGCCTCCGGAGCCGAGGGTCGAGGTCTGTGTTTGGGCTCATGCACCCACGGTGCAGTGATCCAAGAGCCGAACGCACCACTCTCAATTGTGACAATACAGAGCTTCCAACAGACAATGGCGCTTCTCGCACCTTCCAACTGAACTCCGCTCATTGTCGAACTCAGGCTAACGACCAATATACCTCTGCAACCAGCTGTTCTCCCCCCACCATTAATGCTCGCATAGCTGTTGGCCGGACCGAGGTGATGGCTTCTCGAGGCTTCGGTCCATTTCGCTGGAGCGGGCGGCCACTTGCCATTTAATAAGGCCGCCTCCTCATTCATTGCTTTAATTAACACCCGCAGCCGGGATATTTAATCGTTATTATTAGTTTTAATCTTTAGTTATATATATATATATATATATATATTATATATATATATATATATATATATTATATATATATGAATTAAATATTATCAAATATAGCCGTAGATAGTTAACTAATAAAATTAATAATTATATATTTATTAATTTAAATATTATCAATTTGTCCCGTCTCCTTCCCATAGTCAAACATAGGTGTTTTCTTCTAGCTCTTAGGTTGACTTGTCTTCTTATTTAACCTAAATCTTCAATGTGACTTCTTCCCATAAAACTCTTTATACATTAAAAAAAATGAATGAAAATTTGAAAACACAAATATATATAAATATAATAATAATAATTATTTTTTAAATAAAAATAAAAATAAATTTAAAAATGAAAGTATAAATAAATAAATAAATAAATAAATATAAATAACTAAATAAAAATATAAAAAAATAAGGCAAAGGAGAGAAAGAAAAATAAAAATTTCTTAGGAAGAAAGGGAAGGGACCCAAGAACTACCAATTTTCCATCCATTATTTCTATTCAGATTAGTTGGCCTCCTGTCAATCCCTATCTCTTCCCTAAACTTGTGGTGATGAAAATGATCAATCCTAGCAATGATCCGAGCTTCTTCAATGCATATGTGGTGTTTTGTCTTTTCTGCATGCTCTGCCAATGTTGAGGAGCGGGGCCTCCCATGTTTGATCCTTTGATTTATTGATCGGCCAATTTCACCAATGTAGGGTGTTTCGCAAGAGCATGGGATTACATAAACACCTTTCATATTCTTATAGTCCACAAGGTCTTTTACCGGTCTAGGGGAACTACGAATTGTGATTAGAGGCCTAAAGGTTGACTTAACCTTATGCTTCCTTAAGATCCTAGCAATCTTATTAGTAGTTCCTTGGATAAATGGAAGATGCACCTGTGAAGCTCAATCTTTAGGATCTTTTTTAACTTTAAGACCTTTGTCAGTTATAAGGAAAGCTTTGAGACACCGTTGCCTATTATATCCATTATTTTTGAAAATATTAAGGAGATGAGTTCTCTCAACATTAAAGTGGTTGTAATCTAACTGTAAGAATTAAGCTTCTTTGCATCACACTCGCCTTATTTTATTTGATGCCATGATGTGATTGTCCATCTTGTCCTTACCATGAACCACACTAAATAATTCGAAACAAGTCAACCAAACATTATTGATGTGATTTCTAACAACAATATTTCTCATTATTAATTAATTACTTAGTAATCCCTTAATTATCCAACCTCCCATTTTCCACATTACAACTAATTCAATTAACTTATAAAACTATACTATATTTATTCAGTAAACACTAAAAATTTACTTTGGTATTATTTCCCCACCTTCACACCCAAAAACATTATAGGAAACAAAGCTCTAAAGAATCAAAACATAACAGGACACCTTTAAAGCATCTTCCCTCCTCTTTTTGAGTGACGCATAAAATGAAATACTACAGACTCATAGTGCTTTCTAGACCTTCATGAAAGCCTCGTCTCTCCTTTCATAGCGCTACTATCTTAAATGAGCAAAAAGTCGCTGAAGTCTCTGTAGCGATTTACTGGACTGGTGTGCATTTTCTGCTCTGATTTTGTTCTCGTTGAGATCATTTTTACTCTTTAGCTTTGCTCCCATCTCCAAGTTTTTGAAATCTCGGAAATAGAAATCGAGCCGCGCCGAATAATATAGGGTTTAAGCGCAAAACCCTAACGTCAAGGTTCAGTAAAGTGAAGAATGGGGTTCCAGATCCAACCCCAAGGCTTACAGGCCATGCTGAAGGAGGGCCACAAGCTCCTCTCTGGCTTAGAGGAAGCCGTCCTCAAAAACATTGATGCCTGCAAGCAACTCTCCCAAATCACACGGACTTCTCTCGGTCCGAATGGTACGTGTTTGCTATTCCATTCACTTAATTTTCCTGTCTGTTTCTGCACTCAAAATGCTTATCTTATGAACTTTATCCTAGCTGAAGAAGCGGGCATTTACCCAGAGAACATAATATTTCAGTCATTTGCTCTATTATGTATACCAGTTTAGATATGTTATACTTAAGCTGTTATGCAAAAGAAACTATAAGGCATTATTCGTAGCTTTTGTCGTTCCAGAAGCTGGTTTCGGTGGGCAAGTGTCTTGATAGTATTCTCTCTCAGTCCAGTACTAAAACTGCTGGCTGTTTTTGCACGACACCTTGTGAGTCGTCTTTGGATTGTGGCTGTCATCTGGATTGTAGTGGTTGTCCATGTGATGTTCCAAACTACCTTTGACATATCCATGTGCTAGGATCTTGTTCCACTATAATGTGCCCCGTTTAATATAGACTAATAAAGTATTTCCCTGAGATGCAAACCATGATACGACAGAATAGATGACACATATAATAAAGGTTATCTCTCGAGTGCTGGTATCATAGAATCCGCCAGTATTTTTGTGACAAACAAATTGTAGATGGCACACATCACAGATATCATCTCTCTAGTGCTGGTATCATAGAATCCTCCAGTATTTTTGTGACAAACAAATTGTAGATGGCACACATCACAGATATGATCTCTTTAGTGCTGGTATTACAGACTCCTAAAATATTATTGTGATAAAGCAAAATTGTAACACAAGATAACGTCACTCTCGAGTGCTGGATATGATTAAACTTATTTGATTCGATCCCAATCCAAAGTGCTTTTAATCATTATTCCAATACTTAGTCCACTCTTTATTCACTTGACTTAGTGGGCCTTCTATTCACCTGCAGTTTCCATGCCCATGGTTTTTCTTATTAAAATCCTATTTTTTTTTGGTTTGGGTTTAAATTTGCTTATGTATTACAAATGCCAACTAGTTTATTCAGAACAAGCAAATAATAGCATAGGATACATGGGATTTCCAGAAAGCATGACAGTTTTATCTGCTCGCGTCTTGCTTTCTTATACTGCAGGGGTTTTAAGCTCATTTTCTCTAGTGTTGTACTAAAAGGTACAGTGGTTGGTTTGGAGTTTCTTATGTTTGAGGCTTTAAAGTTTAAGCCATTTCATTTCGGTCAACTACCAGTGTTCTAATTAGTTAATTTTGTATGTCAGAGTTTATAGAGTTTGAAAGTACAATAATTTATAAAACTCGATAGTTCTAGGTGAATGGATCTAGAACTACTTTATGAAAGCTAAGCACCTTTCGCATTTCCCGCCCGAAAGAGACATAGGCCCAGCTTCATATAGTTCGTTGTACTTAGTTGAATATAATTGGCTTTATTCAAACTTCTACTTGATTATACACTATGTCGAAGCTCTCGAAGACAATATATTGTCAATGGGCTTTTCCAATTCTACCAACATACCAAACACCAAGGGATATTGTACAATTAAACTGTATGACAATTGGAGTCTTTCTTCTGTTAGTTAATCTGTAGACTAACGAAGTGAGCAGTCGATTTGATTTATGTATCATATCTAGAGCTACATTTATCCTTGTTACTGCATGGAAATTCACAAGGTTAATCAATTCCAATGCAATCAGCGTTTCATTGAATCGTTACAAATATGATAGATTATTATCTATCGGGCACGAACAGAGCCTGTCTTCAACATAACTGGTCTTATAAGTAACGGCCACTGAAGGTTAAAAACAGAGGATATGCTATGGAAATTCTTCTATCAAGTGAATGAGTTCGTTAAGTCTGGTCTTATGAACTGTGTAAATGTGGTTTGCTTAAATCTAGTATATGCAAGTATGTTCCCAGCAATTCCACGAGAGGTTGATGTCATGCCTTTTGAAAGTTTTCTGATAAAAAAATAATGGATAAGTATACAATATCTGAAGTGAAACAAAGATAATGACAATACCCGTGGGGCTGTGGTTTGGCTGTGAAGCCGGTGGTGTTTCAACCCACCTGCTGGGGTTCAATTCTTCCCAGAGACATGGATTAGCAGTTGGAGCCAGTGTTTTCAGAAACGGCCGGGTCAACTCCAACCCGGCCGAGTTGGTCCGGGTCATTAGCCTGGGCATTGAAACGGTGGCCAACCCGGTTCGGCAGGCCGAGTCAGCAATGACTCGGCCGAGTCACTCAATGACTTGGCCTAGTCATTGCTGACTCGGCCGAAACGGCCGGGTTACCATAGTTGTGTTATTGTCATTATATTGAAGAGTAACTTGGTTTTTCATGTAAAATTATAATGGACATTACCATAAGTTTTAGTGGAGAACATCATGTTGTCAATTTCTCCATTTAACTGAGTTCTGCTTTATTACCTTGCAGGCAGGAAATATGATATTTTGGTGCTTCTTTAGTATTCTTGGTCAGCCTATGTGTGTACTACTTTATTATCATGATGTTATAAACCAGGGGAATGGAGAAAGTGAGATGGTTTTGTTTAGTGACAAATGGCAAGCTCGTAAAACAGTGCTCTCGCTGTAGAATTCATACTCTCCTTGTATAATAAATTTTGAAATGGAAGAAAATTCATTTTTCTGCCCCAATGCTTGAAATAGAAGCTACACCTTGAATGGAAGTCTGGATATAAATGATTCTTGAAGTTTTCCAGAATATAATGGCAAAGATGTACCAATTTAAAACAAATAAAAACTGAAATTTTAATTTACTGTCTCAAGGAAAACCTTGGTGCACTGATGTGTCTAATATTTATGGAACTGCCAAAAATAATCTGGTAGTCTGTAATGACCATAGAAAATGAGACAATCAGACAGTACCAAAAATAAAAGGATCCACCATGCTTCAAATCCATCTTAACCCCTTTCCTCAAGTTAAAACTCCACTTGCAACATGTTCACTTGTAGGCTAATTGTTGATTGGAGTTGGTAAGGTAAAGAAAAATACAATATATAATTAATTGCAGGAAATTTGGAATTAAAGAAAATCGTGTGCCTCTAATTCTGTGAATTAGTTCACTGATTTCTGATTCTCCTTGAAACCTTGAATTAGTTCATTGACTACTGATATCTCTGAATTTGTTAAGGTTGTCCCCTGAAAATCTGTTATCTTCTCTTCAATCCTGATCAACTCTGGCACATATTCTGGATTTTGATATAATGGATTGGTTCATGAGCCTACTTTGATCATATGTTGTCTTCCATCTATATTATAATGCTGTGTGTTTGGAAACATGAATGAAAATCTTTAAAATTATGTTTAAAATCTTCAAAATTATGTTTTTTTATAAAAAAACTAAATATTTAATGTATTTTTTACAACGACCGAGTCATTGAAAACGAGTCGGCCGAGTCATTACCGTTTCGGAGTCGGAGTCGGAGTCATTGCTCGGCCGAGTCGGAGTTTTAAAACATTGGTTGGAGCTATATGCAAGGCCTGGGCGATTTTGGCAGAAGAGAATCCTCTTGTCATATCACCTTAATGAAAATCCTCTTTTCGGAAGAGAATCCTCTTGTTCTCTGAATGAAAGTGCTTGGGACATGTGACTTCCCATTTGAGGTCTGTCTTGCCTACCGAAATGTTCTGCTTGTGGTTCTTGATGTATTTGGGCCAATTGTAATGCTTCTGGAGTTTAAAAGAAGAACTTGTAAAAATATAGAGAGAAAAATGATTACAGTAGCAACATGTATACCCAATCCCCAAGTTAGCACCTTGGTGCATGACTTTTAACCAGTCCCCAAGCTTTTTAAGGTGGGCAAGGTGAAGAAACCTCCATCTTGAATCTTCAACCATGTGACATAAGCTAGTGGTGAGGTAGATCTAAGCACCAAGTAGGAACAATGCTATAGGTGTGTGCTGCGTAAGTTCATCCAGAGGCAGCCAAGCACATACAGAATAAAGGCAGTCTATTATAATCTTGATATACAACATATTAAACATAAGTTAAGAAAGTTCCATGTATTCGTTCTTTTGGAAAAAAGTGTTCTGTTGCATAAGCATCTGAGTTATAACTGCGCCAACTTTCAGCTTTACCTTGTCCTTTCAAAGATATCAGATTGAAGTGAGCAGATGGGGCAGGTAAATCACTGGAAACTTCAATACCATATTTTAAAATCTTAAAAGAGTTTCAAGTCAAGACGGGAGCCACAGATCTAAGTATTTAGGTGGAATGAGAGAGTAGAGAACACATGCACAAAAAACTCCAGTCCTAACATTTAACTCACAGGTGAGGAATTATTTTTCCTTCCCAATATTTATTATTATTATGATTAAAACTAACAAGGCACGAGAGTCCAATAAATAAATTTATGAAATAGCCAACTTTCCTGCCAGGCATATCTGATATGTCACTGATATTTTGCTAAAGGCCTCTGTGAGGCTAAGTACTTGTATTCCTGTATTTGGTGCTCTTCTGCATCCTAACATAAATCACGAGCCTCTATAGTGTTAAATCTAACTGGAAAGGGAAGCATTTTGTCTCTTAACCAATGTTATCAGGACCGGACCGGAGCTGGTAAAAAAGCTGGACCAAAAAACCAGTCAACCAAAAACACATAAAATATTCAAATTTCAAAGAAGAATACATATATTCATGTGCATCCATATGAATTCAGACCATTTATACACAAATAAGCAAAAGTTCTCATTTACAGAGCATGTAAGGGTGCACATAACCAAAATAACACTGAGTGCAAAAGAAGAATACATATATTTATGTGCATCCATATGAATTCAGACCATTTATACACAAATAAGCAAAAACTCTCATTTACAGAGCATGTAAGGGTGCACATAACCAAAATAACACTGAGTGAAATCCATCTCTGAACTTAAATAACATAAAAAATAGGCCCTAGATGGTCTTTAGCATCCAAAAAAAATCATGCTACAACAAATACCTACATATCATCAAAATCTTTGCCTATATTGGGATCTTCACCATCAATGTCACCCTCTAATCATTACATTAAAGTAAGATAGAAAATGCTTAGCATGTCAATTCAAGATTTTGTTTGAGTGATGGGTATATTTATAGAGGAGTTCAACACTCCTTAGTGTCCCCAGTGGATTAATTGCCCCAAGGGACAAAGTAGCCTATCAATCCCTGTAGACTATAGTCTTTGATAAAGGGAAAAACCCCAAATTACCCAATGTTTGGGCAACATGGGGTAAGTTTTGGGGCAGCTGGGGCAAAAAGCCAAAGTTGGGGGTTGTCACCAACCCCTCTCAATTAATTAAGATGAAAGAAACACCCACAAGGAAATCTATAAATACAAGAGAGCTAGAATCATTTGGATCATCATTGATGGATTGATTTGTCTTTGTTTACTTTGAGCCTGAGGCTCCGAGGGTTTAAAGACCCGTTTCTCTTCTTTGACTAGTTTCAGTGGAGGTGATCCCACCCTACCTAGTCACTCTTTTTGTTCTAGCACAGGTCATGGGAGCAGTTCTGGTTTGGTTTTGAGGATCAAAGATTTTTCCCTGTCCTGCCACAAGGTATTCGTTTGAGCAGCTCGGGTCTGGTCTAATAATCACAATGGCTGATTTCTTATGATCTCTTCGTGGACAAAGGTTGTTTTGTGGATAGCCTGTTATCACTGGGAATCTGTCTCAAGAAGCGAAGGTTTTTTGTGGCATTCGGTGGTTTAACAGCCACCAAATTATTATTCTTATACAACAAGTTCTACCCTTGTAAAGCTGATGGTCGTTGAAGTGCTGGACAAAACTGTGCGGCTTTGTAAGGCATGCGAGAGCTTTATGTAGCCTATAGGGCTTCTCGCTACAGTGTCGGAGTTAGTATTTGGAGCACCAAAGGTTTTGTAGCAAGCTACAACCCACTTGTGGAAAAATCCAATCTAAGGTTGTGGGGACGGGGTTCTTGGAACAGTAACCAAGGTTGAAGTAGTGTCCTTTGTGCATGAGTTTGTGGTGTAAATCGAGAATCACTCAGGCAATGGATCTTCTCAAACAGTTAGCAACCAGTTTGAAATTTATCACCCAGGGACAACGACATCCTCTGTGAGATATAATGACGTTTTGCCTGCGCCGTTCTAAAGCATGGGATCAAAGTTTTTCGAGCAGGCAAATCTAACTAATCTTCAATTGCGGTAGCAAGCAATGTGCATGTAATCGTGGAACGTTGATTAGTGGCACAACGATAAATCTGAACATAACTGTGGCCACATCATCCTGAGTCAGATCTGCAGCATCCTTAATCCGTTGATGTGAGGCATTCCATGCGACGCAAAATACATTAGTTAATCACTTGGAACCCATAGCAGGGGTAACCGGACAGATAAGCAATAGTCGGAAGATTAGTACAGTAGCCACAAAATTGAGCTACTTACAGTTACATTTGACATTGTACTTAGAAATACACTGGTGGTTTTTTGGTGGAATCAATTTACTATGTTTTGGGCAGTCAACCCTAACTCTCTGTGTTAGAAATCATATTGCTGTGGAGACATTTATTACTGTTTTATTACATGATACCTACTGTTAGAGGGGATTAATGAGTATTTACTATTGATGATAAAATTTATTTATTTATATATATATATATATTTTTTTGTTGTTTTAATTCTTTTCGGATTTATTAAAACCCTGGCCAGAATAGAAAAACCTAATGCCAAAATTACCCTACGACATTACACAATCAATGCCACTTGTTGACCACTGGAGTGGCACCTGAGGATTATCTGAAGACTCCATGCCTAATGGATAAGGTTTTGAATCTATATTTCAAGTTTGCTTGTTTACTCATATGCTTGCTTATTTCTTGGAAACATGTTATTTTTGATGAGCATTTCAACTAACTTTAACTGCATCTCTTAGAAATTTCACATCACCCTTTAACTTAGTTTTCCACTTAGGGACCACCCCCTTTAGCTAACCTAGGAGATAGCTAAACAGAGAGAGTTGGGAATATGTGACAGCCCCTTCTCTTAGTCCTTGCCACCAACCACACCTTGTGGGGTTAAAGGCTTTTCTCACTAACTGGTAGGTGTAGGCGGCAAGCATAACACCACTAACATCAAGGTACACAGAATGATTGGTGCTCTTGATTAAATGCTAGTTTGATATCCTCATACATGACAAAATCCAATGGAAATGTTGCAATTCCCCTAATCTTGAAATCCTAAAAGCTGTTAAGTCTGTTGGATTTTGATTGGGATGTAAAATTCTACTTTCTCCATATGAAATCCATTGTGTTTAGAACCACTCTCAAAGGAGAAATATTGGTAGGGCCATAGGCTTGAATATTAGACACCTATTATGGGCTAGTAGCAAGGTAAGAGAAATTATTAAAAACAAAACAAAACAGGCCAAAGAAAAATTATTAAAAAAAAAGCAAAACAGGCCCCATGTGCTGTGCTGTACTTGGCTTTACTGAACTGGCCGGTTCTGTTACAAAACCGGTCAGTTTGGTACCAAAGCAGCCAAGAACGGTTGAGGAGGTTGATCCAAACTGGTTTTGCCCTCTAACTGGTCGGACCGGCCAGTTCAGACCAGTTCGGTCCAGTTCTGATAACATTGCTCTTAACATCATGCTTTATATATTGTTGACCTGGCTTTATCTTTTTTTTCCTTCGATTACTAATTGCCCACATAGTGATTTTTGGTTGGTAAAAAAGGCTGATCATTTTATAAATGATACAAATATTGGTACAAAAAGGGGTAGACCACAGCTAATCCCTGGAATTAATTTTGACATGTTATGAAGTCTACTTGATTTGTCATTTCCATGCCTATGTATGGATATATATAACATTCCTTATTATCTCAACTTCTGCCATCTATGTACACCATTCCTTATTATCTTAACTGCTACCATCTAAGACTTTGACAAACAAAATTCCTACTGATATAGTTGCAGAGAACAGATTGCAGTGCAACATTTGTATAACATATCCCTTCACATTGGAATACACAGTGCCAAAGTTATAAGTGATTGCAGCTGCTAATCCTAAGAATTTATCATTATTATGAATTGAATAGCAATAGTAGGGCCATAGGCTTGGATATTAGGCACCTATTGTGGCTCAGTAGCCAGGTAAGAGAAAAATTAAAGAAAAGCAAAACAGGTCGCACATGTTGTGCTGTACTGAATCGGTGACGAACTGGCTGGTTCGGTACGGTTCAGGAGGCTGATCCGAAGTGGTTTTGCCCTTGAACCAGCTGGATGGGCGTTTTAGATTGGTTCAGTCCGGTTCTGATAACACTGCTCTTAACACAGTGTTAATTAGGAGCGGGAGCGGAAACGGGTGCGGGAGCGACATTTTCAAAAGCTCCCGGTTTTGGAGCGAATCCCGGAGTTGTTTACTAATATATATTTTTATATTTTTATATTTTGATATATATATGTCAACAAAAACATGTAGAATTACGAATTAGATATAAAAAACATAAGAAAAACATAGATTGAACCATATAACAACAATCATCTAGAAGTTATAATCTTCATCAACCACGTCCACAAGTTAGTAACATAGTAACATACAACATATTTAGTCTCGTGATTCATCAATCTTAAAGTTTCAAGCTTTCAAAATTCAATATATAACATTTATCATCATTGATCACCAAAGTTGTACTTGTAAGCTAAGTGTAACCATTACAACAAATAATATCTAACATGAAATGAAATGTTATAAAATGAAATGAAACAACTTTCAACTTTCATGAAGCATCATATTCATAATTCATTACTAATGAGTTATAATTGCCAACATCAAACTTAAATTGTCATATATTGTTTAAAAAAATATCATAATAAATATGAAAGAGTCAATAGTTTTAAAAACTACTAGAAATGAGAAAAGATGAGTAAATCTATTATCTATTGCTTGTGCTTGGGCCTCTTGCCACCACTAGAAATGTCTAGTTTTAGTCTTGTTGGAAAATCAGGATCTTTGTCATTAATATCACCCTCTAAGCGTTAATATCTAGAGGTATCTTTGTCATTACCTCTGTATCTGTATAGGGATCTTTGTCATTAATATCACCCTCTAAGCATTAATAGAAGATAGAAAAAACATAGCATGTCAAGTCAAGATTTTGTTTGAGTGATGCATACATTTTTAGGAGGGACATGATAGAGGAGTTCGACAACCAATGTCACTAACATCAAGGTACATAGAGGGATTGGTGCTCTTGATTAAATACGTGTTCCATGCCTTAATACATGACAAAATTCAATGGAAACATTGCAATCCTGAAATTCTGAAAAATTGATAAGTCTGCTGGATTTTGAATGAAATCTAAAATTCTACTTTCTCCATATGAAATCCAATGAGGTCGGAACCATTCTCAAACATCCTGAGTCATTTCATGGTAATGTTAAGAATGTAAGTAAAAGGATGAAAATGAAGGTTAAGGAGAATTATTAAACATTACCATGAATCACATATCATCACTAGGGCCATAGGCTTGATCATTAAGTTGCCCCACTCAAAATTTATTTGTTTCTTTGAAAAAATTGCATTTGGAACGTTACGGCAATTTTTTTCTTGAAAAAAAGGCTAAATGCTCCCGAAAAGGCAGGGAGCGTTTTTTTTAGGGAGCACCCTCCCGACCCGCTCCCCAGTAGCCCCCGCCCAGAGCGCGGATTGGGAGCAGGATCGGGGGGGGGGGGGGCGCTCCCCCACAACACTGTCGTAGCATCTTGCTTTATATATTTTTGACCTGGCTTTATCTATTTCCTTCGATTACTAATTTTCCTACGTAGTGATTTTTGGTTGGTAAAAAAGGCTGATCATTTTATAAATGATACAAATATGGGGACAGAAAGGGGCAGACAGCAGCTAATCCCTAGAATTAGTTTCGACATGGCATGAAATCTACTTACTGATTTGTCATTGCCATGCCTATTTATTGATATATACAACATTCGTTATTATCTCAACTTCTGCCATCTCTGTACAACATTCGTTATTATCTCAACTTCTGCCATCTCTGTACAACATTCCTTATTATCTTAACTTGTACCATCTAAGACTTTGACAAGCAAAATTCCAACTGATAGACTTGCAGAGAGCAGATTGCACTGCAACATTTGTATAACATTTCCCTTCACATTGGGAATACATAGTGCAAAAGTTACAAGTGATTGCAGCTGCTCATCCTATAGATCAAAATGACAAAAATGATAACTGGTGGTGTCTCAGGCAACTCGGTGTCCAAAATAGTAGCCTGGTCTTATGTCAGTGTGCTGTCTTCTACCCGCAGCATTCACTTTTTCTTAGGAAGTCACAGGTTTGAAGCCAGAGGTGGCCGGGTGTGTACACCTCCGTAGACCTAAGCTGTCCCGCAAGCAAGGGGGTGTCATACATCAATTCGGTGTTTGGCTAGATCATGGCCTTAAAATTAGATTATTATTATTTCTTTTATCATGTATATGTTCCAAAAAACAGAACAGGATTTCCATAAGAAGGTTCGTCATTCAATTTTGATGCGATGTTTCCTTGTTTTGGTCTGTCTGCTCTATCTCCAACTGCTTCCTGTTCTCATACAATTGTTCTCTATCCCTCTTTTCTGTTTCTTGTTCCATCATCCTTGTCTTGAGATTGTGGAGCTCTTCAGATTTTCTGAACCAGGCTTCAACTACCACTTTATCCTTCTACTTCTGAAATTTATTGAGAGTTTGAGAGCTTTGTCTAATAAGATTCAGACATTTGGACAGGAAATTATTATGAGACTCTCTATAGTGAGCTGTCATCTTGTTCCTGGAGTTTGGGGAGAGGTCCTGACTTGGGGCATTAAATGTTACTGCAGTATGAACCTCAGCCTAAGCAGGTTCACAATGTGAAGGCTTGAGACCAAATTGACCGGATTCGTCCTAAACCCCCTGCGAATCCCGAATCCGGCGAATCCGCCACGATTCGGTTTGGATTCGTGTCCAAATCACAGGACACGTCGTGTTCGAGGGCGTGTCGCGATTTTCAAGGGCGTGTCGCGATTTTAGGACACGTGTCCGGTTTCCAGGACTCGCTAAGGTCAGTGCGGGAAAGAAAGGGGCGTGTTTGCTCATTAATATTTTCATTTGGCAAGTGATTTGTGTTGTTGCAGCAAGGAGTAGAGCATTTTGGCAGCTTCATGATCAAGTCTAGGCCCTAGTATTGATATGCTATTCATGGTAATGTTAAATTCTTAAAGTAAAAGTGACATTCTCTTTAATCTTCATTTTCATCCTTTTACTTAAATTTTTAACATTACCATGAAATGACTCAGGATGTTTGAGAGTGGTTCGGCCTCATTGGATTTCCATATGGAGAAAGTAGAATTTTAGATTTCATTCAAATCCAGCAGACTTATTAGTTTTTCAGGATTTTAGGATTGGGGGATTGCAATGTTTCCATTGAATTTTGTCATGTATTAGGGTATGGAACTCATATTTAATCAAGAGCACCAAACCAAGAGCTTCTGAATATGTCACTCCTGCTCCCGTTTTCGCTCTTGCTCCTCGCTTTCGCTCCCACTCCCAAGTAACACTGTTCCTAATGATATGGGTCTGGACACCACTGTTGAGTTGGCATTGGCCAACATGGATCTCATTGATCCAGTGCTAGAGCCTGTTAGATTTGATGACTTAGAGGGGTCAACCTCCATACCAACAGGGGAGGTTGAGGCGACTATGGATACAAGGGAGGAGGAGGATGCAGAGGAGAGCAGTGGGGACCATGATGATGGGGACAGTGATGCTGATTCTGATGCTGATTGATGCCTTGAGGCTTGTATACCTGTAGTTGTTTTATATTTTCTGTTTCTATTTGCCATTGGCATTGCACCAACACTACCTATGTAACACATTTTGATTTGATGACTTAATGAGAAAACTACAATTGTCAGTGTGTTTATCTTACTATCTTGTAGTTGTAAGTTGTCTTTCAGTTATGAATTATGAATCATGATTTAATTTTTTATAGATTTATCTTTATGTGACAGTACACTGACATTATTGAATTTTATGTACTTGCAGCTATAGCTATAGATGAAGATCTATGTTTTGTAATCAATAAATTGTATCATTAATTAAATTTGTGTAAAGAAATATGTAATATCTAATTTTATAGTATATATATATATTAATATATAAATATTATAAATATATCTTTTTAATAAAATAATATATAACGTGTCCTAATGTGTCCTGTTCCGGGGGGTCAGTGTGTCCGAATCCGACACCACGAATCTCGAATCCTACGTGTCCCGAATCCCCGTGTCAGGTGACTTAGCTTGAGACCCCTTTGATCTGGAGGGATCTTAGAATGTTAGAAGATGTTTGCACTAAGTTTACAAAGCCAAATGGTTCGGTAATCTTCTATACCAAGGGTGGATCCCAGTCTCTGCAAGGGGAAAGATCATAGGTACCATTCTTGTCCGCAAACTGTAGATATTCCCATTGGTATAATTGCGATTGTCTGGCCACTGTTGGAAAAGTAGGAGGAGCTTAGTTACCCTCTGCCTTCCACGCTCTTTATCTCCCTACTTTCCACAAGTTTCAAATCCATCAGCAAAAACGCTGTTCATCCTGTGTCCACTCTCCCCAATAGACCAGCGGAACCTACATTCATTGGGTGAGAGTTAAATCCAGCACAAACAAATTGTTGCCCAAAGTTCAGCCAAAGCAAAGATATGAATTAAAAAATAGAAAGGAAGGGCCTACACTACTGGCAAGCTGGCAACCTGTAAAAAAGAAGAATAAGTTGGGTACTAAGGCTGGAATATTGTGTTACCTTGATGCCAAGGATGCCAATCTAAAGCAGAGCAGAAATCAAATAGCTAAGCAGTGTGCCCAATCCCTTTAGCGGCCACCAATTTCCTCTCCAAAATGTTTGCAGCAAAATCCTAATTCATACCATTGCCACATACAAGCTTGCAAAGGTTTGTAATGAGACAAAATCTGGAAGTGCCCAATTCCTTAATAGTATTGTCTTCAAAGTGACATCTCAGATGCTGAGGTGACTCCAATGCGAGTCCAAGATCTTCCATGATTGTTCTTGGATGAAGGTCTTCCATCTTGTTCTTTTTCATTCCCTTCTGTTGTTGCCTAAGATGCACACCTAATTGTGGGCAAAGTCTTCAATCCTACTAAGTGTGGTCTTTAAGGCACAATGCTAAGAGAAGGGGCTGTCACCTATTCCCAACTCTCTCCTTTTAACCTCTCTCCTAGCTAAGCTAAGGGGGGTGGTCCCTAAAGATAACACTAAAGGAAAACTTGTTAAGGATAACAAGGCATAGTAGATAATAGGCAAGGCAATCACCATTCAATATAACTTGAATTAGATCTTAAGATTAAATTGATTAGCAATTATGGACAATTAGGAGCATATAACAATCGACAATTTAGATAAATCAATTGTACTCAATGGATATTCTGCAAGACAAATATTGTTGACCAATGCCAAATATTGTTGCAAGAGATATGCTCACAAATAGAATAACAATACTTGCAAAAGAGATATATCAAGAAATTGCACAATTGGATTGCTGCAAAACAAGAGGTCACTGCAATAAAGTTGCAAGAGATTATGCACAACTTGATGTATGAGTAATAGGAATAAAATGAGACTTGCAAAACAATTAGAAATTATAGTTGTTTTGAAGAGAGATGCTCCAAGAGATAGAACAATATCAAGAGACTATGAGCATGTAATCGAAATTAACAAGTACAAGGGCAATAAAATGTAAGGCTTGCAAGTAAAATGAAATGCTCACAATAATAACCAATTGCAAGATCACGAAGTAGTTTTGGTAAATTTTAGTTAAGGCTATTCTATGGTGAGACTTCCCCTCAAACTCTCAAAACTTGGTAACGGTTTAGGTGAATTGCAAGAAGGCTAGGATGCATTTGTCCTTCATTAACAATACCCACCTAGACTTCAAGACAACCCACATGCCTTTGTTCCTACAAGGGCTCGACCATAAGAGAACTACGAGGTCACATGTTTTAACCTTTGCTCCCAACTCAAATTTAGGGAGATTGAATGATAGTTGACGAAGGTTGTTCTAAATATCTATCAATCAAGTGTATGCTTGGAGCTAAATTTTAGAGATCCTAAAGATGCAAATTAGATACTAAGTTAATACAATTGCTTCAAGTGAGATTTGACAATTAAATAAAAATGCTTCAAATGTGAAATGTCTTACGAATATCAATTAGCAAATACCATTCCACTTGAGTGATCAAATTAATTCTTTAGAGTGTTAAATGGTCAATGAAACAAAATTTGATTTACTCAATGAAGCAAATGACAAGTAAATCAAGAATTAGATCAAGAAGCTAAAATTTCTTCAATGTAATTGCAAATTAGACAAGTGAATAATGAAATTACTCAATGAACAGAAAAGCAAGTTAGATCAAGTAGATGACAAGTGATTGAAATTACTTGCAAAATGAAATTAGATCTAACAATGTTAATGCAGCTAGATGATGAAAACATCCAAGGAAATTTAATCTAAGCTAACAATGCAACATGAACAAATTAGTCACCACCATCGAAGAGGTGGGATACCAAGGGGAAAAACTCAAGCTTCCTCCAAGAAAAATTCTTTTATTATTATCACAAGTAAAACCCTCTTAGAGAGAAGAGAGGGTTTAGATCTAGAGGAGGGTTTACAACATAAAGCTTCAAGGAGCTAAACACCCTTTTTCTCAAGATTCAAAATAGAAATGGAATTATTTACAATGATTTTAGTGAAATTACAATGGGATTTGATAATCGTCCATGAAAAAACTTGCTTTTTCTTCAAGAGATTTTCGCTTAAGCTTTGACGTCCAAGGGAAAGGATTTTTCTGCACAAAAGGAAGAGAGATCCTCTTCTTTGCTAGCTGCCAAGAGGAAAAAGGCCTCAAAAATATGGATGACTTCCCCAAAAAGTTCGATCTATCGAGTTTCAATCATTTGATTTGAGATCCTTTCAAAACCAATTTGAAAAACCCTAGCCGTCTAGCCTCCAAGAGGAACTGCACAAGAGAGAATGACTTGATCCATAAACTAGGGTAGGTTTAGCTTCCAAAAAATATTTGTCTTCTTGAATCTCCAATCTTTCACCTACAAAGAAAAATTAATGCAAGATCTCCAAGCCAAACCCTCTTCCTTCAGATCTGTGCAAGCATAAAAGAAGACCCAAATATACACAAGAGAAATGTGATTTATATACAAAAAGGGTTAGAATATATACAAAAATTTACAAGTGATAGCCCAAAGAGTGTGAGGACACCTCTGCTCTTGGGCAAACATGTAATAAGCTTTGGATTAGCTAGATTTGACAAATAAAGTGCATAAATGAATAGATCTGATGATTAAATGATAATATTCACAAGCTATGGCAAGGAAGCTCCCTTTAAAATAAATCGTTTGATAAGCCTTTGAGAAAACTCAATGTGGGTTCTTCCACTTCTATTCCTTGAGCGTTGGTTGGTTCAACCGAAAACTTCCCCAAACATTTAAGATCTGATTCATAAGATAGATTTCTACACTTGAAATAATTTTGTTAGAACACAAGGAGATAGATAACACAATGAACGGGAGGACTAGCGGTTCAACCAAAAACCCACTAGCGCCTCAAGTTCTAAAGTGTTTTTCTAAACTCATATACTAATGTAAGATACCTTACAAATACAAGATCCACAATTGGCAAGTGAAATAACAAAATTATGATTAACACTAGTAGAATATTAAGAACAAGGAAACTAGAAAGATTTTACTATAGAAGTCTGAAGAAAAACACTACATAAATTTTACCCCCAAAGTCCTTCATAATTATTCAGAAAATATTGAGTACATAATCTAGCAGAACTTCACTTAGCCAAAGCCCTGAAAGGCTCTATTCATAGAAAAATATGAGAGGAGTATCTCCAAGTGGAAATTTCTAGATCCAAGGAGAAAGTGGCTTGGTCCATGTCAACTTGATCTTCACCCTTGATGAGCTTGCACAAATCCTTAGGAGAACTAGCCATTTTGCTTGAAGGAGTGGATGGATGGTCTTGGAATTAATTGTTGGAGTGGTTTGACCACCAAAAAATATTTTCCAACTTTTTGCCTCAAAGAATTCTCATTCAATTTTCTGGACCATTAGCAGTTGAAGAGGACCATCGAATTTTCGTTGGGATTTTTCCTGCTTGATTTGTGGAGATTCCTCAACTTTTTAACTTGACTTGTTTTTTGGGAAAGTCCAATTTTTTTCTTTATCTTATTTCCACTTGGAGAGAATTTTTATTTTCTCTCATTTTATTTCTTGGTAATTTCTGGCTAATCTATTGCCAATTTATGTAAAAAATGGAAAAAATAGAAAATGAGGTGTAATGACACATTTTTTGACCCTTAAAGTGTGTTTAGATTGAGGTGTAGAGGTCTAATTTTGATTATTCATACCCCCTACAACTTCTATAGACAACACTTTTTACATTTTATATCAAATAATTGTTAAAAATCCCGACCAATGGAAATTTTTGATAATTAAAAAGATACACTTTGACTGAATTTTTTGAAATTTTAGACATGATCTTGTATGACATTTTACACCGACTCTATACACTAGGACTCACCTAAGACTTTACCATCAAGCCTCATTCTAGCTTTGGGGTATAATTAGGAGAAAAACTCAACTAACTATTTAGTGTTGAGAAACACAAATAATTAGCTAAGGAAAAAAAACTCCCTAGAGTGAAAATCTTAAGCTACTTTGGTATGTTACATGACTCAATTTTCATCATACTAGAATCATTTTTTACAATAACCCCATAGGGTCGCAAGATTTGGGATACATCGTGCTGACAAACTACTGCATGATGATGATGAAATTTTGAAATTCTGATTGCTTTGACCATGATGGATTGCTTTGAAATATGTTTTGCATATGGAGTCTTTGACAATTCTGTAGTTGACACTTGAGTGGTCAACACCTCCCATTGCTATAGGAATACTACGGGTGAGCTGATACTCCTCTCTCTTGATGGGATGTTGATGTTTTTGTCATGATGTAAATTGTCCTTAGGGTATAAGGTGGAAGAGTCTGCATGTAGGAGGTTTTAGAACATTTTCCAATGCTTATACTTCTTCATCCCACTCACTAATGGTGCTCTTTCTTGTTTCAACATTGTGATCATTGGCATTAGCCTTGACAATTGGCATGCTTAGTTATTGCGTAGGAGATATGCATCAATAATTGGGGCCATATAAATATAGCAAAAAACCAAAATTGTTTATTTGGAATACTTCTATGATCTTTTACAAATAAAACCTAAAAAATATAGAATTAAAATTGATATTTCTCATACAGTCCCATTTTCCAACAAATACGTTGCATCTGAGATTGATCCATGGTGTGCATTGTGATAGTCGACATTTTGAGTCACAATCAAGACTCATCACTAGGAGATTCTGTCAAGAGAAATGGATCTTAGCTAAATAAATATAACTTATAGGAGAGAATGTGAGGAGGAGCAACCAAAAAATGTCGTCCATGAAGGACAAAAACCTAAATTGATAAAAATAAAATTAAGAACACATAAAAACAAATCAATGAATAAGAAAACCTAAATACTAAGTTAATAGTAAGCATATAATACAATGAAGTAATGGCAACCTAAAATATTTAACAAAATTAAATAATAACAACGTAAAATATTATATAAAATTAACCTAGAATAATAAAACCTACACTAAATGAGCGTGCATAATAATTAGTACATGATAAAATTATACGATTAAAAGGAAACAAGTAGATGGAATCAAAATAACAAAAAATACCCTATAGTAAATATTAATGCCTAATAGTTAGTACACAATAATATTAAGAAGAAACAAAGAAAAAGGAATGAAAACAACACAAAAAGGATGATCGAGAAATAAAGAAAGCACCAAGAACAAAGCAAGCATAGAGAGCCTAAAATATAATAAGTAGATAATAAATATTGTAAAAAATCCATGAAATTCTGGTCTAATAATATCAACAATTTTAAACATAATTCTTCTGATATAAACACAGAATTTCTCTACTAAACTTTGCAGCGAAATAGGAACAAAAATAACAACAATCACACACTACAAACACAATACTTTTCTAGGGAACCCAATTGGGAAAACCCTCTCTGCTTGATTATTGTTAGAAATTGAGCATTAGATCTCTTGCAAATACAACTTGTTTCAATTTGAAAACAAACTTATTTTCCTGCCTTGAACTAGGTTTGAAACCCTTACAAAATGGTTGATCCCTATCTGCTCTGTATCAAACTCACACAAGCCTCAACACCCAAGCACCAACCTGTGCTCTCTACTGCTTTGTCTCACCAACTCGTGCTCACAAGAAAATGATCAAATTGTGCCTTTGTTTCTCCTTTTAAGCACTTCGAATAGGCTATTACTAGCAAGTTCTATTTGAGGTAAGTTGAACTGTTCATTGACTAGCTAACAAAAGCTCTTTGGTTGTGTTAACTCGTCCTTCCTATAATTTAGGAGCTTGACTCAATCTACTCATCCTTTACCCAAAATAACTCACCCTAAAAGACAATAAACTTGGCCCTCCACTAATTAGCACTAGTCAACTACTTCTTGCACTCCTAACTTTTAAGAATTCACCCTAAATTTTAGGAACTCATCCTAATTTTTAGGAATTAGCTCCTAACTCATAGAAACTCGTGCATGCTCAAGAAGAAACTCTTTGAGGCTCTAAGTCACAAATCAAGGAACCCTTTCTCACAATTATTTTTAACAAATAAATGAGACAAATAAAGGAATAAATAAAAACAAACGAAAAAAATGAAAATGAAAAGGAAACATTAAGAAAAGGGAAGAAAAACCAACCACAAAAAGGAAAAGAAAGAATGAATAGCATTAGATTAAACCCAAAAAGAAGAGAGTTAGTAAGCTCGACAGAAAGTTAGAGTGTCATTAGAGGGATAGGAACAAAAGGACACCATGAGATGAAAGGAACGTTGCGAAAGGCAGAGGGGGGGGGAAGGAAAACTAGAAGGGAGGGGTAGGGTTGTGGGGGAGTAGCTCCCTCGCCCCCCTCGAATCCGCTCCCGAAGCGCGCTCTGAGTGGGAGCAACTTGGGATCACGCTCCCCAAAAAGAAATTCTCCCTGTCTTTCTTCACAATTTTGTTTGTTTGTTTGTTTTTGCAAAGATGTTCCAAACACAAATTTTTTCAAAAAAACAAGAGTTTTTGAGTGGGGTAGCCTAATATTCAATCCTATGGCGTTAGTATTGATATGCAATTCAGGGTAATGTTAAATTCTTAAAGTAAAAGGACTCATCCTTTTACTTAAATTTTTAACATTACCATGAAATGACTCGGGATGTTTGAGAGTGGTTCTGACTTCATTGGATTTCATATGGAGAAAGTAGAATTTTAGATATCACTCAAAATCCAACATACTTATCAGTTTTTTCAGGATTTCAAGATTGGAGGATTCCAATGTTTCCATTGGAGTTTGTCGTGTACTAGGGTATGGGAATTGTATTTAATCAAGAGCACCAAGACCTCTAGGTAGCTTGATGTTAGTGACATTGGTTGTCGAACTCTTCTATCATATGACCCTATTAAAAATGTACCCATCACTCAAACAATATCTTGACTTGGCATGCTATGTTTTTTCTATCTTATGTTAATGCTTAGAGGGTGATATTAATGACAAAGATCCCAAGACAGGCAATGATTTGGATGATATGTAAATATTTGTTGTAGCATGATTTTTTTGGATGCTAGAGGCCATCTAAAGCCTATTTGTTGATGTATTTTCGGTTCAGAGATGGATTGCACTCGATGCTATTTTGTTTATGTGCACCCTTATGTGCTATATAAATGAAAACTTGTAATTTGTGGACCTGTGGTTGATGAAGATTATAACTACCAGATGAATGATGTTATATGGTTTATTCCATATTTTTTTTTTTTTATCTCTTATTTATCATTCTACATGCTTTTGTTGACATATATGCATCAAAATATATGAAAATATATATTATAGTAAAAATTTGCTTCTGGTTTGCTCTCGACCCGGAAACTTTTGAAAATGTCGCTCCCCGCTCCCGTTTCCGCCCCCCTCGCAAGCACCCCTGGGGAGGGGAGAGGACAGGATGAAGGGAATGAAAAGAAACACAAGATGGGAAGGGAAGAGGAGTGGCAGAAACAAAGGAGGATCAAGGATACAAGAGTGGGAAGGAAAAATGATTAAGGAGCAGAGAACAAGGGAACAAAGAGATAGAACCAAGACTTGATCATCAAGAGATTAGTGTTGAGTGAGCAAGGGGTTCCAGCTCTTGCTAACTTCTACTCCATCATCCCTATTGAGATTGTTGGGGTGCTTTATGATTTCCAATGCTTCTTGGAATCTTTGTTTGAAGTTGTGGCCTTCCTTTATAATGAGCTTAGTCATAAATGATGGTCTTCAAGGCATAAATGATGCTTATATAGTCTTGCTAGAATGTTCCACAAGAGCTGAGGAGTGTATCCTCTCTTTCTTATGTCGGCTCCACGCTCTTCAGTCTTGTCCTGAAGGACTGTCCTGTCTTGCCAATGTAATACATTCCGCCTGAACAAGTAACCTTGTACTCTCCTTTGAGTTAGAGGTGGTCCAAATTTTCTTCGACGTATCTCATCTTGTGTCAGATGGTTTTAAGAGGTTTGAATGATGTTGTAATTCCATTCCTTCCAAGGACTTTAGCGATTCTATCGTTGGTACCCTGGATGTAGGGAGGAATTGAGAGTGGCATCTTTCTTCAGCTCTTTTGATGGCTCTAGTAATGTCCTCTTTTCTGTATCCAATACTTCAGATGGCCTTAGTTAGGTGGTCTATTTCTTGTTTGAACTGTTCTTTGTCAGATATTCTTGAAGCTTTAGTGATTAGTGTATTCAGGACACCAATCTTTTGTGCTGAATGGTGGTGTGAATCTGCATGGTGATAGCTGTCGGTGTGTGTTTCCTTTCTGAATACTTGATGCCCAAAGGTCCCCTCCTCGTTTCTGGTGAGTAGAACATCCAGGAAAGGAATGCTGTTATTATTTTCCTGTTCCATGGTGAATTTAATGTCTTCTGATATTCCATTCAGATGGTCCAGGAATCTGTCTAACTCCATATTTCCATGTGACCATGTTACGTTGGTATCATTAATGTATCTTTTCTATCTTTTTGGTTTCGGGAGGGGGGGGGGTAAGTGTCAATGGACTTCTTTTCAAACATTTCCATGAAAAGATTGGTGATAGTGGAGACCCCATTGCCACTCCACTACATTCACTGTCAAATTTATAATCATCATGGTTCAGATATCAATACTAGTCATAAATGCCAAATGATTGTGCTTTTAGTGCTTCTTGATATGAAAGTGCAACTTCAAACAACTCGGTCAAGATAGTTCAGAAATTAGCAGGCAGTGATCTATGTCATAAGGTTCGTTGAACTTTAACCTTGAGGTTCGAATTTTGGCGAACCTTAGAACTTTTTTGAGGTTCAGCAAACCTCATAGCCATTGACCAAGTCCATAGATCAGAACTCATAACTTCATGTCACAACTCAGGCTTGTAATTTATCCTTGCAGTTTTGATGTCCGTGATAGCATTTTTTTATGTTCACTGATGTTGATTTCTTACTGTTTTATTCGATAATTCTTTTTAAATTAATATACGTGTATATAGACACTGACAAACCTAATGGCGAACCTCAAAAAATTTGAACTCAAACCAAACCTAATCATTGCCGAACCTGAATTCAAAGCCAAACCATGAGACATTGGCAGTGATGCACTGGGATGAGTTCCTGATGGTAGGGTTCATGCTCCTGAAACATGGTTACTCCAACAGGTACATTTTTCCATGTTCCCTTTTCAAGGGGGCACTAGGAAACACACAAGATAACACAACTCTTCTCCCCTTCAAACCCCACCCCACCCCACCCCGCCAATGCAAATTGGGTACTCCAGGATGCATTTCTTCAAAAAAGAGGGGAATGCTTGGATGCTCTTTGACCGCGTTTGATGTGACTTCAATGTCATTTGTAGAACCGATCGACATCTTTTGAATTTTTGAATATAATGAGAAATGCAATGGTGTTAGATGATTTGTGATTAATAATGATTATTATGTTATGTTACATGTACTATACTACTATGTTATGCATCAGATTTGTGATTGATTCAATTTAATCATTAACATTAAATCACAGATGTTTCAGTTTTCATATATTTAAATTTTTAGTATTTTGGGAAGGGTCACCTATGTTGGAGACCTCAATGTCCCCTAAGACCTTCCCTAAAAGTTGGGGGGGGGGGTTTGTTTCCACATGTCTGCTGGATGTGTTCTGACATCCCCACTTCATGTAAAGTTGGCGGAACATTGGAAACCAGTTCAATTAAGGAAGTCTGGAAAATTTCTTTGCAATTCGAAAAATGCTCTATAATAAAACTTTCAAAATGCAAGATATTGTTGTTGGAAAATCGGAGATGAATGGTTGGTGATGGTAAGTGAAAATGAATATGAGATAATTGATGAATTGTTAAATCCTATGGTCAAGATTTTTCGTTCTAACAAAAACCCACGACAGGTCTGTGAAATAGATGGATCTGAGTGAGACAAACACTAAAAACATATCTTAAAAGTAGGACAAGAAACAGGAGGCGTGATAAACATAGGAATCAAATCTTAAATCTGTTCATATAGAAAAAAATGAGGGTTTTTATTATCATGCAGTGGTGGCTGTATTTTTCACATGCTAATACAAACGATTAGGAGATACACAGAAATATATGGTAACTAAATTTTGTATCCAGTAATTTTGATTGGGATAACATTATATTTGTCAAATTGAATTCTGTGGGTATAAAAACTAAATTACTGTCCAAAATACATTTTCTAGAGATTATGATGCCATTTTAAAATAGCCATGTAGCTGGTCTGTGTTGGTTCTCTTGTTCATGTTATTCTTAAGATGCTTGAACTGTCTTTTTTCCAGGTATGAATAAAATGGTCATTAACCATCTAGACAAACTTTTTATCACAAATGATGCTGCTACTATAGTAAATGAACTTGAGGTGCAGCATCCCGCAGCAAAGCTCTTGGTGTTGGCAGGTAAAGCTCAACAGGAAGAAATTGGAGATGGTGCCAATTTGACGATATCATTTGCAGGAGAGCTTCTTCAAGGAGCTGAAGAGCTTATTAGAACAGGCTTGCATCCCAGTGAGATAATAAGTGGTTACACAAAAGCAATAAATAAGGTGATTAGCCTTTGATTGGTTGCAAAGGTAGATAGAAGTACAGGGGTGTTTCCTTTTTATCATTTCACTATCTATCCATGTTTGAAGTATATTATAGAGTATCAACATAGTTATATGTTCTCTTATTTGTCAATAATCTTTATTCCTATATTCAGGCAATTGAGCTTCTAGATGAACTGGTAGAGAGAGGTTCAGAAACAATGGATGTTAGGAATAAAGAGCAAGTAATCCTTAGGATTAAAGCACCTGTTGCCAGCAAGCAATTTGGACAAGAAAGCATTCTTTGCCCTCTTATTGCAGATGTAAGAAAACTATTAACTGTATTTTTCATGTATTATGAGTTACTTGTCAGTAATGCAACAGTCTAATTATCTCAGGTTTGCAGGCATGTATTCAAGTTTGCCCCAAGAATCCAATGAATTTCAATGTGGATAATGTGCGAGTTGCAAAACTCCTTGGTGGGGGTTTGCATGAATGCACTGTGGTTCGTGGTATGGTCTTGAAAAATGATGCTGTTGGAACTATCAAGCACATTGAGAAAGCCAAGGTCTGAATTTCAATCCTATATTTGTGAACGATATGGCTTTAACAATTAGTCCTTTATGATTGTGAATGTATTTATAAAGGGGCTGAGAAAGATCAAACCCCAGGGTGTATGTCCATTGCATTAATCATTAGATCTGTTTGTTCATTGCTTCAAAAGTACCCCGTGTTATCTCCAGGGTCATTGGTTTCTTCTGTTGACTTTTTCTTCCCCATATAGCATCAATTTAGTTATTGTTTTATTCTTATCTGACTTACATTGCCATCAATTGTTATAATTTACAAATCCAAATATCTTTTGTGATGCTTTAGATGTTCCAATGCAAATTTCTTTCCAACTTGAAAGCTTGTTTATATGATGGTGTAAAACCTACTGTATGCATTCATTTAGCCAGAATATTTCAGTGTTCAATCACTGTTGAATGTTAGAACAACTTAAACATTTATGATTGAGTGACCTTGCTCAGGGTATTTGCAAGAAACAGTTTATTCAAACCATTCAATTACTAAGCTTTCCATATGTTTGGAGACAGGTCTCTTTTGTAGCCTGTAGGTGTTGAGATTTGTTGTAACCAAGGTACCTTGCCCCCAGCGTTGCTGATGCATGAATAATCTCTGATGCCCGTTGGCCCCTTTCATTCATGTTACTTGAATATCTGAGCTTCCCTGATTTTGATTTAATATCTGTTCGCAAGAATTATAAAGAACAATATATGATATGATATAACCAACACTAACCCAATTTCTCATATTCTTGTGTTTATCAGGTTGCAGTCTTTGGTGGAGGTATAGATACATCAGCTACAGAAACCAAGGGTACTGTCTTGATTCATAGTGCTGAACAGGTAATCTTTTTCCAAAAGTATTGCAAGTATTTTCCTTTATGTACATCTCCCATGCACACTTTTGTAGTATTTCATGAATTGAGGAGTACATTTTCTTCAAATTTTGTCTCTTTGGTTTGCTGTTCTTTAATGATTTATTATTTGTCCCCTCTGGCATTTCATAACATAGGGTGTTTGTGCATGTATGAGTATAACATGATATTGGATCCATGGAAGCTTTGCCTCTAAGAGATTTTAGCTTGTAGATTTGAATGTGCTAAAGATATTAAAGCACATGGAAACATGACAGTGTAGGTGTGCACTAAATGTAATTTGGCATAAGTGCACATTAGTGAAGTGTGCAGGGGCAAAGTGATCCAAAGTCAGGTGCAAGTGTGATCATAACAAAATGGAATGAGTTAAAGGATAGAAAAATACATTTGTATTGAAGCACAGGTTGATGTCATGTCACACCAAAAATTGGGCACAAGATGTTGACACCGGGTTGACTGTTAGAGCATTGAAGCCTTAGTCAACTTTTGTCAACAACCTAGTCAAATTTGATTGCTAGATTACTGGGAACCATCACAATCAACGTCAATAACTTTAATATGATTTTATGACACTGGCTTAGACCACATGGTTGGTCATGATTGATGATTTGGTTAGATCTGAGCACCGACCTATATATTTATTTCTGGTGCCTGACCTCTCTTGGTTGAAGGAAATTTAGTTGTGTTGAGTGTGAAGACTAGGAGTGATCCTTTTTTTTTCCATATTGCTATGCTCCTACTCTCCAGCTTGTAGGCTAGAATAAGATTGCTGGTACCTTTCCAGCTTCAATCAACAATTAGCTCATGGAGAGCCCCACTCAACAGCTCACTAACAGCAAATAGATCAGTAAGTTTCACTTCGGTTGGGCATGATAAGAACTCCTCTCTGCTACTTGAGCTAGGTCCATTTGATAGACTAGGAGCTAAGTCACTTGGTTTGAATTTGAATTTGAGTTTCAAGGAGCTTGAAGTTTGATAAAAAAATATCAGTGAATTTTTTGTCAAAATTTGGCATTGAATTCAACACATGATTAAATAAAAAAATAAAAAATATATATTCACATTGAGTGGAGGGCTGTGTGTCTGTGGCCCATGGGGAGGAAACTCATTGGGTAGACTCACATGGGAGTCTGAAACTTGGTTGGGCAGACTTGTAGAGGAGTATGCAGCTGTGCTGCTATGGGGAGGAAACTCGTCAAGCAGAGGAAGCTGGAATTGGGTTGAGTGGACTCATGGAACAATATGCAATTGCATGAAGGGGTTTCCATGTGAAACTATGGGGAACTGGTGATGGCTCTTTTTTTGTTTAAATTGTTCAAAATTTTTCCTTGTCAAATTTTGGGACTGAATTCAAACGAACCCCCTATTTTTTGCCAATTTTATTTGCCTTGAAGTCCAAATTTGAGGCTGAGTTCACATTTCGATTATGATTAGCCAAATGTGGGCTGAATATTTAAATTGCCTTCAAATTTAGCGAATTTTGAATTTAGAGATTTTATTTTGTTGTTGATATGTATTGCACTCAGTGCCATTTTGATATATTCACCCTTACATGGTATAAATATGAGCAAACTTTGCATTTTTTGTCTCTAATAGTTTGAAATCTGGTTCATTGACTTTCGTTCAATTTAGTTTCGGCTCGAAACCTGGTTAGATAGGTGGGTTGGTTCAAAACCCAGTTTTGGTTTTAATAATTATAATCTCTAGTTGAAATGTCTCAATGGAAAGAATCACCAAATACATTTAGATCTCTGTATGCATGAGTGAACCTGATCATTTGTGTTGAACACACAAAAAGGTAATAAACAAATTTGGATAAACATGTGTTCTTGAAGCCTTCCTAGTTATAAGGATTAGAGCATTATTGTCTTGTTGTCATCGTTATTGGAGATTAAATAAATTGTTTTTCTATCCATTTTCCATTTATCATAGTTATAATTATACAATAGCAAAGATGTACATCGCCAAGTTGTTATCGTTGAGGCTTAAGAAGTTTTTTCCAACCATTTTAATATGTCTTATAACAAAGTTGTAACGTATAGTTTTACAGATAGAAAAGTGCATAGTTCTACATTCCCTCAAATCAGTAGAGGTTGTTGAAATTGGGTAGCATCAGGAGGTACTCTCACATGCCCTTTGGTCGTAGACTTTTGAGAGAGAAACACCCACAAAGATGAGTGTGTGGGCTTTGCACCTAAGTTGAGGGTTTTGGACCCAAAGTGAGTGGGCTTTTCACCCAAGCTAGGGGTGTTGGACTCAAAGTGAGTGGGCTTTGAACCTAAGGAAATAATTTATTATTCTAATTTAATGGTGAGGTTGAGATTGGAGGTTCCTTGAAGGACAACAAGGCCTCTTAAGAGACCTAAGGACAAGTATAAGTTACAAACCAATGGAGAGGTTTGGAGGACAAGGAGCAATAAAGGATCATTCTTCTTGTGTGTTGTGAAATAGGCTGGATGTGACTTAGCCGCATGTAGCAGAAGGAGTTGCACGAAGAAGGGCTAACTATGGAGAAGTTTGGTTGAATAAGGGTTGGATTGTGTTTTGTATAGGCCATAGCTTGAAGGAAGTTGATTGTAGCTTGAAGGAGGCTTGGTAGGTCTAGCTGCAGCTAGAACAAGAAAGACTGAGGGCTAGCTGTGGAGAAGTTTGGTTGAATAAGGGTTGGACCATGTTTTGTATAGGCCATAGCTTGAAGGAAGTTGATTGTAGCTTGAAGGAGGCTTGGTAGGTCTAGCTGCAGCTAGAACAAGAAAGACTGAGGTATGTGTAGGGGGTCGAGGCTAGAAAAGGGAGGATGAGGTCAAGCTACAACTAGAACAAGAGGCTGCAAGGGCTAAAAGAGACACGTCGTAGGTGTAGCTAAGTGGTTTAAAGGCCTAAGCTGTAGGCTATAGTGTAGGAAGGGTTGGACTAAACCTTATCATTGTAGCAGAAAGGAAAACACAACAACGAGGGCTTGTAGAAGTTGGTTGAGGACTAAGGGAGGCTTGAACAGAGTTGAAGAGGCTAGTTGCAAGGGACAACACGCTGGCCATGGAGAGAAAAGGTGGTTGTCTGCTATAGGAACGCTGTACAAGGAACGTTAGGTAAGCAGATAAATGTTTTGTTAATTTAAGGAGGGCTGGTAATGCCCTTGTTTGCTACAACAATGTTGTTAGAGTACTGCAAGTGTTGATATTTGGTGCAGGAGGCATAGAGGACAAAGCCTCAGGCCTAGGTGAAATGGTCAAAGGATTGACCTAATATTTGGCATTGTACAAGGATGTAAAAGGATGTCTCTTTTATCCCTAGTATGGGAGCCCTGTATATTTTCTTGTTAATGGACATATAAGAAAATAAGTTTTGGGCATATACCTTGTGTACTATCTATTGATCTAATTGTTGGTGTAATTGCCAATGTGCATATTTTAAAGTTAGGCATTTTAAGTGTGTTTATGTTTTCTAGCTAAAGCATAGACTAGACTTGGGGTGCATGGAATTCTAACATATTGTTGTAACCTATCACTGTATAGAAAAGTGTGTTAGTTTTACATTCCCTCAAATCAATGGAGGTGTACATCCCAAACATAACTAAATGGTCTTTCGTCTCTGACATGAGCAATTCTATTGGAATGGCACGACTCCAAATTATTTTTTGATGGTAGGAGGTGTTGTCACTTAGATTGTACAGACACAGTGCGACAATGACTTAAGTCGGGGGTTGCCACTCTGATCTTTGACCTCTCCGTTCTAGTTGTCTCCCAACAACGAGCTATGGGCGGTAGTCCCTATGGAAGATGGAAATAAAAGACAAGTTGACAACCAACAAGTTTGGGAGACACGATTGAATGACATAGCCACTTGGTTGATTTAACAAGCTTTTAGAAATTGTATTTAATTATCAATGAGACTAGTGCCTTATGGAGTCAACTTGCTTTATATCAATTAAGGACCAAATGACTGGATGAACAACTGTTGCTTGAATGCATAACTAAATGGTCTTTCGTCTCTGACATGAGCAATTCTATTGGAATGACATGACTCCAAACTATGTTTTGATGGTAGGGGCTGTTGTCAATCAGATTGTACAGGCACAGTGCGATAACGACTCAGGTCGGGGGCTGTGAGTCTGATCCCTGACCTCTCTGTTCTAGCTGTCTCCCAACAATAGGCTATGAGTGATAGTCCCTATGGAAGATGGAAACGAAAGACCAAGTTGGCAACCAACAAATTTGGGAGACATGATTGAATGGCCTAGCCACTTGGTTGATTTAACAAGTTCTTAAGTATTGGATTTAATTATCAATGAGACTAGTGCTTTATGGAGTCAACTTGCTTTGTATCAATTAAGGACCAAATGACTGGATGAACAACCTACAAATGAAATAACAATTCATATAATATTGAAGCACAATATAGGAAAGCACATAGCAACACATAACACAGATCAATGAGACACAAACACCATGAACTGTAACCCAAAGTCTTTTATTATGAAATTCAAACGTTCCCAGTAGAACAATGGCTTTACACTAGCATTTATAAAATTATTTCCGCCAAGATGATGTATAGAAGCAAAATGCTTTCTATTTATAGAGAAATCCATCAAAGTGAAAAATAACGACTAGTTGGCCTGATCTCCATCAAAATAATCTCGATAGTCGATAAATATTTGATCATCTTTTAATCTCTGTCGTCGAAAATATTTATTTTTGAGGAATTTTCTAATTTCTCATTAAAACCATTTTTTATTAATCCAAAAATTGATTTTTTAGATTAATTTCCTCAAAAATTTGACTTTGACTTAACCACCAAGGTCCAAGGGCTTAATTTTACTTAAAAAATCCATTTTTGCCTTGGTGGGGGACCTCCAAAAATTAACTTCTTTTTGACCCACGAATTTTTTGGTCATTTTCCACTTGGAGAAATTAATTTCTCTAAGATTATTTTTTTGCTTCTAAATTAATTAATTTTCTGGCTTAAGATTTAATTTTTGTTTTGCCAGAAAAATTAATTAATTGATACGTGGGGATTAATTATTTTCCCACTCTCAAATACTTTAGCCACGGTGTTTAATTGCGGAGACCATGCACTAAAATATTTTTGCATCAAATATTACAATAACTCAACCCTCAAAGGGGGAATACCCATTTGTTATAGATCCTCATAATTTATATCGAATTCCATGACACAATATGATCTAGTAGACTAAGTGACTTGTAATAAAATAATTTAGCCAAATAACTTAAATTATTCCCAAACCATTTTTATGATAGACTCGACTAAGAACACTAGTACTTACTTAAGACTTTGACCATAAATTCCACCCTAGCTTTGGGGTTTAAGCTGGAGCGGAAAAACTCTTTCGATTCGATGTGTTTAGAAACACAGGTAATCGATGAGGTTAAAAAACCTCCTAGGATGAAATTCATCGCCAAAATCATAGGCTTACCTAGGTTGTTACATAATTAAACATCCGTAGTAGCATAATTTACATTACAATTTGCAGAATTTGGGTTTACAATGACACGATAAGTGGCTCGTTGATGATTCTGATCCTTGAAAATTTTGCACAATTGCTTTCTTGGACTTGTGACAAAATAGGTGCAACAAGGGGAACATGACGTTGTTTTATATTTAGTCCTGGATATATTTGCTTTTAGAATCAAGAACAATGGGTAACTTACAAATGGTGATTTTTGCAAGTTTCTTAGTTAAATTGTCTTGTAAAAGGGTGTATTTTCGATAGAAGTTGAAACCGTCATTGAGTTGGCCACATGGAGGATAATAGTTTTTGATCTTCATCTATGTGATTTTTGTGGAAAGATTTTCACCTTCTCACCTTGTATTTGATGAGGGGGAATGATATTAGTTATTAACAGCGAGGCTTCTTCACCTATGTGAGTTTTGCGGAAAGATTTTCATCCTCTTGCCTTGTATTTGATGAGGGGGCATAATATTAGTTATTGATAATGAGACTTCTAGTTTTGAAGCCTTATTAATCAAGCATGTACGAGTGAGCTTGAGCAACATCTAAAACTAGATCCTCAAGCTTGAACCAAAATCACAGTTGTAGCCAGAATCAAAGCCATGACTGTGATTCATTTTGTGGTTATCTCCAAATTTCCATTAGTTTCCAGTCATCTTCAAATCACCATCTGTGAGAACTTCAAATATGTAGAATATAAACAACTTCTTGCTAGATTTGGTAATGTTTCGGAAATCGTTGAGCCTTGGAGGCAAAATTCCAACAATTTGTGGTCAATTTCAAACCACCATTCATTAGTTTGTGGTCATCTTTAAACCATCTTCAGGGAGTACTTCCACTTCGTAGAAGACTTCAATTTCTAGTTAGAACCAAAATTGTTTAAGGAACTACTTTGAGCCAAGTTCAAGAGTTGTTGGCTAGCCTTAAACTACCATCAACAAAGGATACTTCTCTTTTTGCTACATCATTTGGTTTGTGGGTTTCCTTAAACCACCATTTTAGAGAGCACATCTAGCCACTGATTGCTATCCACATTTGTATGTCACATCTCTTCTTGGACTCAAATACACACCTTCTGATGAAGGTAGGGGGGGGATGTTGGACACCTAATTCGTTAGTGTTATGGTTTGGAATGTGAACTGTGACGAAGATTGTTAGTGTGAAATTTCTTGGAAGGTGTACCAAAAACATTTCACTTATGTCGCTAAGTGACAAGTGAACCTAACAACCAGTTGATGGCTTCTTGCAATTCAGATTTGCAATAAAATTGGAAAGCCCAATGCAGTAGTAAAAATATCGAATGCATTAACCCAAATCGAAATACTTTAAATGAATCACATCTGCGGAACTACATTTGAGGCTGGATCAACATCTGTGGTCATCCGGGCATGTGGGGGGCTACCTGAAGGGCCACACCTTCATGATGTCTGAAACATCTCACACACACACCTGGGAATAACTGGGACAATCGACTGGATCACCGAACCGTCAAGTGTACGAATCTCAATCGTGCGATAAGGAGTTGATGTCGAGCACATGAGAAACAACCAAGTCAAAGGGCAATAATGAGTCTCTTTGCTTGATCTGAGGCACTGAATAAATATGGAAGTTGAGACCAAGGTACAACATCCTCTAGACCACTCTTTTGGAATCAATGTGATGAGTTTGACAGAAGAGGGCCCGTCAGAGTTAAGGCAATAAGGAATCCTTAACAAAGGCACGAGGGATCATAGTAAAGTGATTGATGGGATGACACTAGGGATGGTGATGGAAGGAAACAAGATGGGTGGCGGACTGACAACTTCCCTTGTTAGAGCATAATAAGAATGGTTGACCTAGCAGCGACTGACATGATTCTGGAGAGGATGGTTGGTGACTCAAATGGGGGTTCGGCAAAGGCAGAGTATTATAGTTGGAGGCTAAATATGAGTAAAATGGGAAGATGTGACAGGAAGACAAATGAAACATTGTAACGGGACTCAAGGGGACTTGGAACAAACTCCGTAAGTACAAGGGTGACACATCTCAGATGTTCTGTACAAGGGTGACACATCTTAGATGTTTTGTACAAGGGTGACTCGATGATGTTGCCACATGGGGAGTCTCGGAGGGGGCCATCAAAGCATGAGTAAATAATGGTTACTCTTGACGAAAATCGATACATGAGTCAACCAATACAAAGGTAAAGTGGTACCGGAGTACGGGTGCCTTAAATTAAGAGATTTGGTTTTAAGAGGCGACAAAGTGAGACCTCGTGGAAAAAATGGCTTCTAGGTGAAATTTCAAATTACCAAAAACAAAGAGAAATCCATTATAGTACTCGGTGAGACCTTTCCAATAGTGCTGACGGTTCGTCAAATAGAGCTACAGTTTGGTCACAATGGGCAACGGAAAAACTAGTGTTTTTCCTACAAAAAGGGCCTTTTGCTTCCAAATCCAATTCATTTGCATAGTGAGTTGTGGAGAATTTGGGGCGGAGAAGAAGACCCTAAATCTTGTGGAGATCGTAGCAGACAAACTAACCGACGTAATTAGGATCTGCGAGTTGGAAGTAGATTATTTTCAGATTAGGGCTTTAGTTGTTTATGGGGGACCCTTGCTCATCCTCACGATCACAACTCGCTTTTGGGGGCGTAATTTGTGCTCTGGAGCACAGGCATGGGCCCACAAGTGTGTCCAGCGCAATTTTGAAGGCAAAAACTATGTTCTCTTGGTTGAGAGGATGGGCATGGCTGGTGGTTTGTTGGGAGCTGGAGCTAAGTACTCTACATGCATGCCTTTGACTATGAATTGAGAAAACATAATGGTATTTTGCAGGTATGGCAAAGCTGAAGGTATCATGGCGAGAACAAGACTTGGAGTTCCTCCGTGTTGAGATTCAAGGGAATCAAGCAGTGAGAGGGGTGTTGGCACGATATGGTGTGTTGAAGTTCTTAGAGAACCTTATGATGAGGGTTGGTGAGCCCTTGCTGTCGAGGATAATGAGATACTAGGATCCAGATCAGGAGGCTTTTGTAGTACAAGGGCATAGGATCAAGTTCACGATCCAAGACATATATTTTCTGACATGACTGCCCCCCTTGGGAGTGGTAGGGGAGATACATCCAGTGTTGCCTCATGGGAGGCATATAGATGAGTTTGTTGATTGTCACTGTGTACCGGGGAGTCGTGCAAATGGCACAACCGTACAGATCAATGACTCAGAGAGTGTACTGGGAGGGACCTACTATGGGTGGGCCCAAATGATGCAGTTGTCATTGAAACGACAATTGGCATTATGCAGATGGAGGACCAATGATAGTTGTTCATTTGGGATAGTTTTATGCTCATTCTTCTTTGAGAAGATCCCCACTATTCGACTTAATGTTCAAATTTGTGATGGGGGCCCATAGGAGCCCTGGATGCGCTGCAGGGGGCAGCTACTCAGACGAGGTGGAGGAGGGGGAGTCGGACGAGTGTTCCAACTTGAGTTTTTCGCTCATTGGGACTAGATGCCACTATACATAGATGACTATCCATACAATGGCATGAACTATTAGGGGGATCTTGACTCACCAATTCCACCAGAACGAGCATGGGGCCCAGATGGTAAGTGAAAGTTGCTATACAATTGATGCATTTATAGTTTAAGAAATGTATGTATGTGGTACTACTTTCTAAACTTTGTGGTATGCATATATAACACTTGTGAGGCAGACAAGATACACGGGACGAGCCGCAACGCCATGGGCTGCAGATCAGGGTGGTACCTCATCACGACAGAGACTAGAGGATGTTGTTCTGCTGGAGGATCTCTGACGCAGATTCGACGTGTTATTGACCGGGGTGACAGACTGGGTGGCATGATCTAGAAGATAGGTATACAGATGAGTGCACAGGTCTTCCCTCGAAGTGGGGAGGAAACACTCAGTGCCTTGAGATGGCTGGTTATGCAGTACAAGATCTACAGGTTGGGGGAATGGAGCTGTTGGCCTGGGAGCCTCTAGATGATAGTGATTAGGCATAGGGACATGGGGGTCCCCATTTTTGTTTTATGATAACATGCGAGTGAGCATGTTGGATGTATTTAGAGTAGTTGTCAAAACACTATATTACGATACATATTTATGATTATGCATCATTTTGTGACGATTGTGGTTCACCATTTGTTTATGGATGTCTACTTACATGCAATTTTTTTAAAACCAGAACCGGTGACTGGACCGGTCCACCTAATGAACCGGTTTACCGATCGGAACTAGTCTAACCGGGATTGGTTTGGTCTAAATGAACCGGTTTTAGAAAAATACATTAAATAATTAATTTTTAATGAAACAAAACTATTTTTAAGATTTAAAACCAATACCATGATTCCAAGCCAATAGAGACAAAATATGCAAAGTTTGCTCATTTATATACCATGTAAAGGTGAATATATCAAAATGGCACCGAGTGCAATACATATCATCGACAAAATAGCAAAATACATGAGCAATGAAGCTCTAAATGGCCTATAAAGTCCAAAAACAATGCTGCAAGCTATGAGGCCATTGGCCTACTACAAGTCTACAATGTACACATGATCAATCATCAAGTTCATCACCTCTACTAGCCACAGGATCATCGTCAGGAGCTACATAGACATCATTTGGTTCAGAGTCTGAGGATGCCTCAGCTTGATTTGCAACCTCATTAGCAATGACACCAATAACAATAGAAGTGTACCTAATGGAGGCACGAGTTTGTCGGCCTGCACGACTAGGGCCTTCCATTGGTTCTTTGCCTTTCCTTGATGCTGCTACTGATCTTGGTTCTGATGCCGCCACAAAATCTACTTCATCCCCCGCTAAAGCCATGTCGATATCAAAATCAGCGTCAAACACAGGATCTTCAGTCTCCTCCACCCATTCTGATGTTGGATCAATATCCTCCAATACAATGGGATCTAGATCAGGGGTTTTGTTCATCATTTGGTTCCTCCTCAGTCGAAGGTTGTATTGGACGAAAAAAGATCATTTAACTGTTTTTGTTCCAAACGGTTTCTCTTCTTCATGTGTATCCACTCAAAAATAGACCAATTGCGCTCACAACTTGAAGCACTGCAAGTTTGACTGAGGACTCTAATTGCAAACCTTTGCAATTGAACACACTGGCCACCAAATGGCTCCCACCAATGTGCTGCAAAGAAAAAGACATTAATTGGTAACTTAGTTTATAATTTGAATTGTAAAGAACGTAAACAATTTTAACTTGAAAAGAAAAACAAATTGGAAATTGGAATTGCTTACCTGGTTGATCCACATCTCTTGCCATCTTTGCCAAGTTTTTGCCAAAGGTACCACCTGCCATAGTGAAAACAGTAAGTTGTCTATGTATTTCCAACTGGTCTTCATGGGTAGGGACCATGCGCTCCCAACAATCAATCAATCCAGCTTTGACCTCCCCATCATGCAAGTCTCCTAGCCAATCTTTATAATGATACTTTGGGTTCAAAAAATACCCAGTTGCATGTATAGGACGATGGAGTTGATTGTTCCATCTGTTATCAATGATCTCCCATATACGACCATATTTAGCTAACCTGTCCTTGTAAGCTGCCCGTATTTGCTCCTTTGCCTGATCCATAGCCTCATAAATGTAGCCCATGGCCAATTTTTCCCCATCCACCATCCTTAGCACCTTAACAAGGGGCTCAGTAATTCTCACTAGCTCTACAAACCTTTTCCAAAAATAATTGTCAAACACTTTCTTTTTGGTGTCTTTTCCACCTTGTATATGAGCCCATCGAGATTCAGACCATTCTTCAGAAGAAAACATTTTCTGCAAGTTTTTA
This sequence comes from Pinus taeda, assembly GCA_000404065.3. Lineage (NCBI taxonomy): Eukaryota > Viridiplantae > Streptophyta > Pinopsida > Pinales > Pinaceae > Pinus > Pinus taeda. The sequence continues at coordinate 127,015 of APFE031530112.1, read as the reverse complement.
TGTTGACCATTAAAACATTGCAACGTGAGGAAGTGAGTTGCAAATCTCGTAATTGCAGGCCTAACAAGCTCTTTACCCTAGTATTTTTCCTCATTAGTCTCAATACCCATGAGTGGTTGTAATGCACTTGGCATGCTCTACAATGTTTTTTACCCACTCCACTTTGCCTATGTCCTCAAGCATGAGGTCTATGCATTGTGCAGCACATGGAGTCCAAAATTTGGTCTTATATTTGGACTCAAGCATCTTTCCAACAAGAACATAGTTTGAGGCATTATCAGTGATGACCTGCACAACATTTTGTTCCCCAACTTCCTGAATAGTGTCATCCAAAATCTCAAATAGAAGCGCTGCATCCTTCACCTTATCAGAGGCATCAATTGATCCCAAAAACATGGTTCCTTGAGGGCAAGAAACAAGGAAATTAATGATAGTGCGGTTGTTTCCATCGGTCCATCCATTTGACATGATGGAACAACCTGTTTTGAGCCATGAATCTTTAAACTCAATCAAATACTCATCAATGGAAGATATCTCTTTCTGCAAAAGAGCTCCCCTCAAGTCATGCATACTAGGGCTTTTGAAGCCCTTTCCTGCAGCTATAACAGAGTCCCACATAGCTTGGTAATAAGGTGAGCGAGCAACATTAAATGGGATGTCTGAATCATACCACCATCTAGCAATGTATTGATGAGAATTTTCTTTGCATTGTTTTTTCCAATGTTGATCCAAAGTGGGTTGACGACTTGGCTGGGAGGAAGTGGGATTAGAAGAGGCAATGTTGGTAGGAGATGAGAAGAAAGTTTGGATGTTTGTTCTCTTTGTTCCTTTTGATGGTTGGCCACAAGAAGGATGAACATAGTGAAAGGGGTCTTTGGTGGAAGGGATAGAAGTTGAGTCTTGAATATCATAATCATCATACCCACTCTCTTTCATGGCTTCTAATAATTCCCTCTTCCTTGCAATGTCATCTTGGATGGCCTTCTCCCTAGCCTTATCCTCATAAAACTTTTCAAGCTTGGAAATGTATTCTGCCCTAATAGGACCTAACACTGCGTTTGGTGCACCACATGGCGTTACTTGGCCTCTTATCCCAGGCAAGTGTTGATTCAATCTAAGAATACCCCACCTCCAATAAATTTATGGCATAATTTTCATATCATTTTTTCGTCAATTACATCACAATGAGCCCATGCACTGTCCTTTCCTTTTGGAGTCATGTTTGCTTGAAATAATTACAATTTGCAAAGAAATCTGCCATTTAAAAAAAATTGCAGCTAAGCAACATGAAAAACAAAAGCTAAATTTAAGGAAACAATTGGACATGTAGGCTACAAAATTTGATAGCATAGAACGAAAGATTTGATAGCATAGATGATAGAAGTGAGAAGTTTATAAATTTATAACACAAAAAAATTTAATTCATGGACAACAGTCAAATGAGGAATTTTCAACTGAAAATCCCTACCTGGAAATGCAAACTAGCTTCCGTAGCCTCCTCTTCAAGATGCCAACTCCATTGATAGCTACAAACTATTTCCAAAATAGCTCCAACTTCAACTCCAAGATGACTACTTCAACAAAAACTCAACACTCTCCAAGCTCCCAAGCAAACTCAAAAACACTCATAAACACTCCAAATCAGATGTGAGACAAATGAGAGGAAGAGGGGCCTCTTAAAGGCTTGGAGAGTGTGTTTTTGGAGGAAAAGCACCCTTACTTTCCCTCCAAAACCCTTAATCTTCATTGGAAAAGTCGCTATGTGGGTCCTCGGTGGGCATGGCAGGTAATCGATCAGTTTAGGATAGAACTGACCGATTTAGGACGTAATTGATCGGTTTAGGATGGAATTGATTGGTTTGCTAGAAATCGGTCAGTTCCGTCCTAAACCGGCTGAGTAGGACCAATTAGGGCCAAATTATGGCCACACAGCCTCCTTATCCGGGTTTTTCAGTCGGTTCCAACCAGTGGCCTTGCTGACCGGCCGGTTAGACTGGTAACTGGTTAGCTAGGCCGATTTTAAAAACTATGCTTACATGTGATAAATGCAAATTTAAAATGTTATTAGAAATGGGATATACATAGTGATTCTGGGCTCTAGGAACATGATTGAATGAAATGGATTCAAATTTGTGCACTAAAAGCTTAACTTGTAGATATTTTCTAAATAGGACAGGATTATGCATACGATAAATGCCATTCAATTGCATGACAAGTAGTAAGGAATCAAGACAAACATGAAGGTGAAGGATGTGATGGTCAAGGGCATCGACTAACAAACTTATCACAGCATCATATTCGGCCTGGTTATTGGTGGCAGATCCAACGCAAACGCTTTTGGAGTGGACTAACGAATGCAAGGGGGTAAAAATGGCCCAAGTTGCCGAGGCTAGATTTCTGGTGAAGTGACTCACATGATCGACAAAATCGATATAAGGTGTGGATGGTGGATCCATTTGAAAGACGCAAGAAGACAATGTGTAAGAATGTGGGGGATGCAAACTACTACCTAAATGCAAGAAGAAAGAAAGATATACACGCATTTCAATGGGAAATGTTATGGGTAAAATTTCTTGAGGTAGAGTGCATTTTGAGGATTGGGGAGGATTTCTCCTTCTGGATCCTCTAACAGGTATGCACCCTTGCCCAAACACTGAGTAGGCTCCTCTTGAGTTTGATGTGGAGTTGAAGCAAAGGTAGGGGTAGGAACAACATGCTGAACTGGGGTCAAAGTAGTGTAAGGTTTCAGTTGATTGGATGGAGTGTTTGCAAGAGGATCGATGTAACAAACTGGGATCCCCAAGGTAATGTTGGGTTGACTTAACGTAGCCATGACAGGTGTAGAATAAATTCCAGGAGGTGGAAATAAGAACGATATCTGACCAGAAGAATAGCGGCCTGGAGGAATTGCTTCGAGATGGTTAAGGCCTGTGGAACTGTTTCAGGCTGAAATGGATTAGGAGAGACACCAGCTGAAGGAAAGGTTCCTTGAGTAGTATCGGGAGGCGGGGTTGAGTTAGGAACAACAGGTTGCACAGGTGTGGTATGCTGTGAAGGCATACTAGACCGTTTGTGGGCGGCCCGCGATGCTTGGAGCATGCAAATACTGGATGAGCTAGGTTCATAAGGGGTAGTTGGTGGACCACTGTAAGCACCAAGCAAAGTGGAATCTTTGTAGACTCTTGGAGAGACATTGGTGAAGGATGATACATTCATATTGTTAGCCATGAAGGAAATGTTGGACTAAGGTGAAGTTTGGGCTTTGGGGTCATAGTACGTCAATTGATCGACGATGACGATCTTTCCATTGTGGGGAAAACACATCTTATGGTGAAACGTAGATGTGACAACTGACATGGCATAAGTATAACTACAACCCAAAAAGATGTTATAGTCTAAGTGAGCATCAATGACTTCAATGTCAATACAGACATTCTTGTGGGCAACTGTGATTGGGCAGTAGTGATATAAGTTCCAAATCTTAAGCCACAAATTAAACAAATGCCCAAAACAACAACAATGCTGAGGGAGAGGGACTTTGCTTGGGCTTATTGTGACAAGATTCTCAAAGAATTGAGGCTGAAATGTAGTGGAGGCATTTATAAATTCAAGTACACCTTGCATAGATACCTGACCATGATATAGGTATTTGCAAAAATGTTGACCAAGATGTCAAACACCAAGTAATATTGGCCCATGATATGTTGAATGAGCCAGATGCCAAGAAAGCAAATCAAAGTGTAGAAGTAGAAACTCTTGGAGCTAACCATTCTTCTTCTAATACCCCCTTGTTACTTCCATTTGTTGAATCCTCAATGTTGGGCCCAATTTTCCCACACATGCTTCAAAGTCCAAGTCAAACTCAAGGCCAAATGAATCCTCCTGCATTCAACATTGGAGGTGGAAACATTAAACACTTTTATTTGCTCCCCGCGCAAATTGGTTTCCAACCTACATTGGATGCCACTCGTTGGGAAAAAAAATGCCCATAGTGAGACAAGGAAGGCTGTTGCTAACTTTTGGTACTATTCTAACATACCTTTCCATTGTACCAAAAGTCCTTATTGGCAAGCTATGATTGATGTAGTTGATATTGCATGTCCATGGTTCAAGGCCCCTTCACCAGAGAGCCTTAAGACAAATTTGTTGTTAGAGAGTGTTGAAGATGTCATGCTTGTGCTATTTGAGTTTCATTCATCATGGGTAGAAGTAGGGTGTACCATCATGAGTGGTGGATGGACAAATAAGAGGAATAGAACTTTAATAAATTTTTGTGTATCTTGTCTAGCAGGCATGTGTATATCTTTATTTGTCATATTCACCGATTTTTTCCTGATTTGATTAAAAACTCTTGGCTCTTTTGCCTTGCCGATTCTGAATTTGGTAATGTTGATTTTGTACACAATAACCAGGGTAAGAGGTGTTGGGTAGATGATTGCACCAAGCGGCGCTCTCTAGCACAGTATGGAAGAGATGTTGTAATGTCTTGTCCTGTCCTGTTAAACATTTCGATGTTGCAATGTAATGTCTTGTCTTGTTAAATATTTTAACTCAGTCAAATTACTTGAAAAAAAGAAAAAGAAGTTAATAATTCAAATAGAATTGAGGTAAATCATTCAATTCACCATTTGAGGTTTTTTGGCTCAATGTTTTGACAACCCATGGTTTTTCCCACGGTATCATTCTCTAATACAGCATATTTAAAGGCATAAAATTCCATTGGAATTACAATAGCCACCATGCCATGTCATGTAAACATTAGCGGTTTTTTTACTTAGCTAATGAAAAATAAATTTTGCTTCGATATAGTGTAAGTTTGTCTGAGTAAGGTGAACCATGAAATTTGTTTCAATATTGTTTAAGTGTTTATGTTTATGGTGAAGCATGAATTGTGCTTCAATGTGTGTTCATCGGTATGTCTAGTTTGATATATAATGGATATATATATATTTTAAATGAAATGAAAAAAGTAATGATAAATAAAAATTGGAATAATGACGAATGTATATTTCAAATGGATGATAAATAAAAATCGGAATAATGACGAATGTAAATTCCAAAGGGATGATAAATAAATATCAGAATAATGACGAATGTATATGCCAAAATCATCTCTAGCAATATTTTTATTGTTTTGATCTGAATTTATTTTTTACAACTTTTTTTATTGTTTAAATTTATTTGTAATATGGAATTTAGTTCCAATTAAATTCTAATTTTTAATTTAAATTTTATAAAGTAAAAATTTCGAAAGCAGAAGTTAAGTTAAATTTAAATTAAATTCTTTTATATTTTTCAAATTAATTTTTATTTAAATTTAATAAATACATTTAAAATTAAAACCAGCCTAGATCCATCTTAACATCGTATCTACCAAGTGCCAAGAGCGATCAAATCTCTTTTCACCCTTAAAGACGATTGCATCTCAATATATTTGATCTCTCTCGACGATTGGTAGATCCATAGTTAAGATGGATCTAGGTTGGTATTGACAAGAACGAGATGGATACAAAGAAGCTAGGAAAGAAAGTAGGTAAATGGAGATTACAATAATTTGTAAACAAGATATGGTAAATAATTGTAGGTGTACTATGGAATATAGGGATAGAACAAAACAAGATATCATAAATTAAATAGTTATCCCCTAACCAAGTATGTCCAAAGGTCACTAGGGATGTAGGAGAAACAATAGAAGCAAAGGGATAGGATGAGGAGTAACCTTTGTATTTTAGCGAGAGAAGAGGAAAATGTTGTGGAGGTCTAAACATCTTTACATCGAAACATCAAGCCCAACTCTGATATTAAAGGAATCAAAGAAATTATTTTGTCAATGTCATGATCCCCCAAAATTCAAATTGAATTTCGATGGTGCATCAAAGGAAGTCCAGGAACAATTGGCATTGGAGCCTGGAGGAATTATAAGACTGTAGAGGTAGTCCAGTTTTCATAGGAATTATAAAACTGTAGAGGTAGTCCAATTTTAATTTGCTTTGAATACAAGGAACTTGATAATAATGTGGCATAAATCATGGAACCAAAAAAACACAAAGATTGGCAGAGTATGAGAATATTGAGAATAATGATTGAATGCGATTCCAATCTCATCATCACGAAGCTATGTTGATTTACACGAGACTAAGAAGATGATAGACTTGTGAATTGGTGATTAGCAACCTTGCTAAAAGAGAGATGAACAGGATGTGAGAACTCTTCTCAAACATTTAGAAATTTTTGCAAATCTGTAGACCTCCCAGTTTCAAGGTTTTAGCATAATGTTTAATGCCCACCGCACTAAAGTGTTTAGCTGATACAGTGATGTGTAAACATTTAACACAAATTTCTTTGAAACATTTAGGACTACTCTACTCCATTTCACTTTCAGCTGATATAAAATTAAACAAGCAACCACAGAAATTTGGGACAAGTATTTTTGGTCAACTAGACTCTGGAAAAATCCATAAGGGGAAAACAAGTACTAAAGAGGAGTTTTTATTTGCTTCTCAGGAAATTAATTACACAGCAATAAAACAACAGGGTACTTATCTCCCATTTCTCCTCCATTGTTCAGCCTTTTGTCATACAAATCTGTGCCCCACAGTTGACCTGACAGGCACAATAAATGCACTGACAGCTGACTGATATGCCTTGAATTTCATGCTGTTTCACTGACAAAATTCCCTCGAACTTCATCCCTGAGATCTGGCCCGTTTCTGGAAATTCTGACCTGCAAATGACTGCCATCTTCCTTGATTTTTTGGGCCTGTAAATGTCAACACAGTCCCTTGAAATTTGGGCCTGTAGCAGACAGGCCTCTTCCTCAAATATTGAGCCTGAAACTGCAGCTATACTACTAATTTGCGTTGGTCCACTTCAGAAAATACAAACTCAGCAAGCCTAGAAACAAGTGCTGAAGCAGCTCCCTAGAATTTTGGGCCAGCAGTCTTGGAGTGCATACTGCTCTCACAGGCTTAAACTCGGTCTGAGTATGATGTCTTTGCTGTAGATGGTCTCTCTCCCTTAGTAAACCTGCTATCACAGCCAACTCCTCTTCTCCTTGCTTCCTCTTTCCTCCAAATGCTCATGTGAAGAATGAATGAATTCCTCTCGCATTTTCTACCTTTTTGTTTCTCATTAGATAGGAGAACCCTAACCCTATTGATCAAGGGCTGAGATTAGATGTCAGCCCATGAGATCAATGGTGGAGATGACTTCCCTCACTTGACCGCCCTCTCATGTGGTTCTACTCATTTAATGAACTCCCTAGTCACTAATGTTTTGTAACTTGTATCCTTTTCTCCACATAAAATCAATTTAAAAATAGAAAGTAATTTTAATATTAAAAGGTACATTAGTACTTTTCCTCATAAAGTCATTTTAAGACATAAAGTGACTATAATATAAAGTACCTACTACATGTACCACATAAAGTGACTTTTTCACCATGACTTTAATATAACCCATAAAGACATATGCCAAAATGGTAATTAAAGTGTCTTCCTTAGCAAAAAGGCTAATGCACTAGGAAACACCTCCTTGGTACTCTTATTATTTTTAACAAAACATAGACTTGAATCATATGTGAAGGAAAGGGACTAAGGTTGGTGATAAGTTGCTAATATTGGGTTGAAGGTGTTTGGGGAGAGAAAACCTTCTCAGTTTGATGGAATGAACCTGAAGAGCAGTCGTCTTACAAATAATCTGTTGGAAGAATCACCGCACCTCTATGGAATCCTTAATTTCCACCATGGCGATCCTAGTTACTGGCTTGTAATGTTTACCAAAACCTGCGGGTTTTGGTGTAACAACAAACCTCCACATGGTATCAGAGCTTGGACCCAGGTTCGATTCCCCGAGCTGCGTTTGAGGGGGGTGTTGGAAGAATCACCACACCTCTATGGAATCCTTAATTTCCACCATGGAGATCCTAGTTACTTGCTTGTAATGTTTACCAAAACCTGCGGGTTTTGGTGTAACGACAAACCTCCACATAATCTTGATTCTAGTTAAGACAATGGTAAGAGTTAGAGAAAAGAAAGGGATTAGTGTTGCGTTGTTGGATGATTGGGCAGAAGTAACATAAGAGGCAAGTCATCATTAAAGATTATGGGAAGGAAAGGTGGTGGTAAAGAACATATTAGTTGCGAGATTATATTATACATATAGGTCGTTCAACGCTATTAATCACGTAGGGATAGATGAGGACCTAACTTTAGCCAATAATCATATTGGTAGAGTATGAGAATATTGAGATTAATAGTTGAATGTGATTCCAATCTTATTATCATGAAGCTATGTTGATTGAGACGAGACATAATAGAAGACTATAGGCTTGTGAATTAGGGATTACAACAACCTTGCTAGAAGGGAGATGAACATGATGTGAGGATTGTTACTTGAATCATGTGTAAAGGAAAGGGAATAAGGTTGATGATAAGTTGTCTAATATTGGGTTGAAGACGATTGGGGAGAGAGACCCTTTTTAGTATGATTGAATGGACCTGAAGAGGGGAAGTCGTCCTAAATAATCCTAATTCCAGTTAACAACACGAAAAGTTAGGGAAAAAAAGGGAAAAGTGTTGTTGTTGTTGTGATAGCAACAAAGAACAAGGCAATGAAGCAAACTCGAGGATGCAAGACAATGGGAAATGTGAGAAATCATGTGAATAAACTCACATGCCATGTGTACAATAACGAGACATTAAGGCAAAGAGATTGATTGTAGCATGATGGCATTTATGATGTTGTCACATAGCAAGATCACAATTATTACTAGAGAACACTTATATTGGATGATTCAACAGAAGTAATATAAGAGGAAATTCATCATTAAAGATTATAGCAAGGAAATATAGTGGGAAAGAGGATTTTAGTTGCGTGATTGTATTACACCTATAGGTTGTTTATGTTGAGAAATCTAGGGCATAGTAATTATGTGATTTCTCTTCTATTAGTAACTGCTTGTGAGTGTTTTTTACTTCTTTAGATTATGATCTTATTTTACTTAAGTTATTAGTCTTCTTCATCAAACAACTACCAATGCATAAACCATAAAGAGACAAGAGACACAAAATATAGCCTATCAGCTAGGGCTAAAACCTCTCACTCTTTGAGAATAAAACCCGAACAAATTCTTCTTCTTATAGAGATTCTAATTGACGAATACCAATACGAAGACCCTTGACCTATCTGCCACTCCATGACTAGGACATAAGATCCTTAGTCAACGATAGTCAACCTTCTGCTACTTCCTCCTCCTCGACTTCTTCTTCAACCTTGGCTTTCTTTTGCTTTAGACTTTAAGCCTTCTCCCCCTTCAGCGGCCTAGGAGGATTGCACCGCTGCTGCAACAAACTTCTCATCTCCCCGACCCTCATTGCTGCAATAGATTTCTTGAGGACTGCACCACTATTGCAACAAACTTCTCCTCTCCTCGGCCTTCACTGTTGCAATAAATTTCTTTTCATCCCTTATTGTTGTAACAGATTTCTAGTACGTATAAGTGTTTTCTGCCCTTGAAATAGTCCCATAAAGTATCCTTAAGAACCTCACTTTTCTTGCCTTCATTTCGTTGGTTATGAGACTACTCCTTATCCTCTTCGCACTTTCTTTTTTGATTCAAACTTCAACTGAATTGTAGAAGATGAGATGTCCGAAATTCTGTGTGAAAGATGAAAGTTGAGCTGCCTATTTATAGTAGTTTGCCTTTGTATATGAGCCGACACGAGTGCATGTGAGTCGACACGTCTTTTGGGGAATTTACATTATTCTTTTTAAAGCTGACTTGAGGAGGAGACTTTACTTGGTCTTGGAGGGTTATTTATACTTATCTAATGACTCATGTAAAGTGTAGTATGCCCAAGAAGGGTCCTTCATACATGACATATATTCAAATTGACTTTTATGACTAGATGACAAATCCTAAATGCTCTCAATGGGAGCCATCACTAAAAACTAAAATTCCTTGCTCATGAAACCAATGAGACAAGCATAATAATAATTTTTATTTTCTTCTTTTCATCAATTACATAAAATCACAATTATACATGTCATTATGAAGACTGAACCTAGTTACTTTTCAACACTCCCTCTTAACTAGGAAGGTATTCATAATGGTACTTGGTCATTCTCAATTTGATGAATTTCTCATAATAAGAGTCAGATTGTTAACCCATTTGTTTAGCATCATATCGACCAACATTGTCACATAGCAAGGACTTGTCTAACAAATCTATCTCTCCACGAGATTTGAGCACAATGCTGGTGAGACCAATAATGTATAGACACCCTCATCATTGTCTCTCTCGGAACATACCCCACTCGGGTTCTCAGGTTGTGTTCCACTAGGACTATTCTTATCTTGGATTCCCAGTCCTCAAAGAATATCGGTCCTCAACAACTACTCTTATCTTGGATGCCCTAATACATCCTCAAAGAGCATCAAATGCTAGATGTTTACCCAATCCTCCATTCTGTCTTCCCAAGTGAAGACAAAAATGATGTGTCTATCTCTTCCTCTTAATTATGGAGGACATATCTATTCCAATAAAAGAATGTATTCATTGCTATGGAAGGAATGTACGTAATCACCTTCTAGGCTTCGGAATTTGGAAGAAACTTGTTTCCAGGCTCCCTCTTAATTAGGGACCTACAACAACTCCTCAGATGGAGATGATGGGGCAACCAAATGCTTGAAGAACTCCTCTTCACGATGTTATGAACTTCTTTTCGTTATCTAGGAGTCTTCATGTTTGGGACTTCTACATAGGGCACCGACCGTCCATCACTTTCATTCATGAGTCAGCCATGTCATCATTTGAAAGTGATCCATCAATCCATATCTGCCCTTCCTTCATGCCATGCTGCTTTCTTTATGCTATGTTTACTTAAGGGTCTTTCATCCTACTACATGTGCATCGGTGGTGGAAGATATCCATAGATCTTCCCTCAGCAGCCTTGCATAAACCCATTTAGATATTTGTTCAAAAATAAAGGAATGAACATTAAAATCAACATTACCTTTGCGATGGTCTTTCATCATGACATCTTTTAGTTTTCTTCAACATCTTGCATACATATCGACACATCTCCCAAGATATATATTGTCAAGGGTCTCTTTCTTTTTTAGACTCTATAAGAGTCTTCATATATTCCATGGAGATATCCTAGTCAAAGCTTCTTGGTCTTTCAAATGTTGACTGCCTTTACTATGTTACATTTTCCATGATCTCTTCCTTCCTTTCTTCACACATTTCATTCCCAGGAGCTTCCAATCAAATTTCCTCAATTGTAGTCAACCACCTCATACTTCATATGGGGACATATTATGTTGATTTCATCTAGTGAATGTGTAACCCATGCATTCTTGCATCCCTTTGAGGGAGGAGATCCTTTCTTTTGATCATGCTCTTAAGATAGAGCATTGGTTCATGATACCTACAACCATATGACATGACTTCCACAATATCAAATGTAAGCATACATACCTCATTTTTCCTTTGGGTAATCCAAACTTCCCGCAACAACTTCCTTGATTGAAAGAGCTTCAATCCCTTGATCTGCTTCACTTTTATGTCATCATACCATCATCCCATGAATTCCTCAAGATTGGAATTCTTGATGAAACACTTGCTTTTCCTCATGATTGGTGAACCTTTCAATGAAGATTCCATCAAAGAATTTTGAGGATCTAAAGTATCCCCATCAACAAATGTTTTCTTTTGACAAATGTATAATGAACCTTGTGTTAGATGACCTTGCCACTTACATTCCTAATGAGATTCCCAAGAGTTGTATCCTTGACTTCCAAACCCTCTTTCATGCTTCTCTAAGATGATGTCCCATTTAGTGAATTGTGATAGCCATATCTTACATCAAAAGACTTAGGAATTTGAGGAGAACTTAGGTGAGAAAGACTATCTTAGTAATAGAGATCTCTTACCTCCACTTTCTTGGACTTCTTTTTAGCTTCCTCTACTTCTTTGTCTATATGGGCTTCTTCTCTTCCTCTTTTGTTGTCCTTCTCGACCTTAGGACAATCTCTTTTGTAGTGCCCATAATACATATTCTTCACACCCATAGCATTGAATCTAAGACATGTTCCTTTTCTTTTTCCAAGAACCAAACTTTCCAAATTTTCCTTTTCTTCTTGCCATTGTAGCATAAGCTTGATTTTGCTCACCTGCTACCACATCAGATTTGGCCTTTAGTCAATATTCTTCAATCTTGCATAGTGTCCATAGATCCTGGAATGGAGTAGCTTCTTTCTTCCTATAAAATCTTGAAGTAAAGTTACCCCACTCCTCTGGTTATGCATTTAATACAAGTGTAGTCATTCCACTATCATACATGACTTCTCCTAGATCTTGTAGTTGATCTCGGATCTCAGATATCCTCATAAAGTATGAGGCTATTCCATCTTCCTGAGACATCTTCAACTTGTAGATTTCTTGCCTTAATGAGACGACTTCTCCAACAGTTACAGAATTCAAATCTACCAATTTGTCATAGATTTCTTTTGAAGTTTTGAGTTTAGATATATATGGGATGAGGGGATCCTTGATGGACTCTATAAGAATCATTTGAGCCCTAACTTCCCCTTTCATATACTTGGCAAGAGCTTGAGCATCTTCCTCTCTTGGTTTTGTGATAGATCTTTTGACATGTTCCATCACCTCATTTTCAATAAGATTCAGATCCGTCCTTTTTTTTTCCATGCAAGATAGTTTGAAGCCCCAACCAATTTGTTGCTTTCCTTGCAAAAAGACATTTTGACAGATTTACATATGGACATAAATATACTTTCTTGAGTTTGATGATGATATAGAGGATAGAAAATTTCTCCTTGATGAAGGTAGTTTTCTTCAAGAATGATCCTTGATCGCACAGAGAGTGAGATGACACCGGCTTTTGATCTAGCTTCCTTTGGATGAATAGTCTTCAAAACACTTTAACTTGAGTAGATGTAGTGTTTTGGCCTTCTCCCTTTTGATGATGATCCCAATACTTCTTTGTAGACTTCTTTGATCTAGGGTTTTGACTTCAAGATGATCTTCGCTTTGAAGCCTTGCTTGAGATTTGATCCTTGAGTGTCCCTTGATAAGATGCCCTTCCTTGGCTTAGTCACCTTCACTCTGAAACCATGTTGAGAAATCTAGGGCATAGTAATTATGTGATTTCTCTTCTATTAGTAATTGCTTGTGAGTGCTTTTTATTTCTTTAGATTACGATCTTTTTTTACTTAGGTTGTTAGTGTTATTCTTCATCAAACATCTACCAATGCATAAACCATAAAGAGACAAGAGACACAAAATACAGGCTATCAGCCAAGGCCAAAACCTCTCATTCTTTGAGAGGAAAAGCCGAACAAATTCTTATTCTTATGGAGATTCCAATTGACGAATACCAAGACCAAGACCCTTGACCTATCTGCCACTCCAAGACCAAGACACAAGATCCTTAGTCAACGATAGTCAACCTTCTGCTCCTTGCTACTTCTCGTCTTCTTCTTCAACCTTGGCTTTCTTCTACTTTGGACTTCGGCCTTCTTTCACTTCAGCTACCTGTTGAAGAATCTAGGGCACTTGTAGTTAATGTGATTCTTCTTAGCTTGATAACTATTTGTGAGGAGTTTTAACGTCTCTTCTTAGCATAGTCTTCACATGTTATTATTAGAGTGCGTCTTCTTAGTTCATCAAATAGCTACCACAAAAATAGAGACAAGAACACACAATCTTGGCTTTCTGCCAGGGCCAAAACCTCTCCCTTTTGGAGAGGGAAACCTGCACAAAATTCGTCTTATAGAGATTCCAATTGATGAATAACCAAGATCTTGACCCCCTCGACCTACTAGGCCACTCCAAGACCAAGACACCAATACTCCTATTCTGCTGAGATCATCATCATCACTACTGCTTTATTGAGATCATCATTACTACACCATGTCTGCTCCTTCATCGAGATCTTCATGATTGTTGCAGCCATGCTACACCTTCACCGAGAACTAGATCACTGTTGTACTATTACTGAGATCACTACCATGTTATCGAGGTTTCTTCATTAGGATTGTGACCAAGATCATAGGTGTCATTATGCTGAGGTCTTGTGACTGCCTTTTCTTCCTGCGCAGAGGCCTTCATGATACTGGCTAGTATATTGAGACAGAGTGTTCCCTTCTTGTATTGAGACCCTCATCATTATGCTGAGACTGTAATCATTTCAGTGACACCCATCCAAGATTACAGTGATGCTTTCCATCCTTACTGTCATGCGAAGATACTTGTCCGAAATGAAGTGTCTCCTGCACCCATCCAAGATTAAAGAGTGTCCAAGATTTTGTGTCTCCTGCACCCACTGTGTCATTCGAAGCTTCAGAGAGGTGTCCGAAAATCCCGACTGTAATTCTGAACCTTAACGCCTATTTATAGTGGTTCTGCCTTCATAATAAACCGACATGACAGAGTGAAGTGCTGTGTCTTCTTTTGTGAGCTGACTTGTCATTTATATTTGTTTGTAGGCCGACATGACTGTGTTTCACATCGTTTTGCTGGCAGACTTCTTCTTGTGCATGTTTTGGAGGATTGTGCTTGTCCTGGAGGGCTTTTTACTATTTAGACTAGTATTCATTTACACATAGGCTCAAGAAGAGCTCCTTATACATAACTTTGACTCTTTGACTTTCGTAGACCTATGAAATGAGCAAGAAACTCATTCTTATAATTTACAAATATAATATTTCTTTTACTTGACAAGTACAAAGATCAATATTACATTTGTAGACACCGAACCTAGTTACACTTTATTCAACACTCCCTAGGAGGACTGATACCACTGCTGCAACTGACTTCTCCACTCCTCGGCCTTGACTGCTGCAATAGATTTCTTGAGGACTGCATCACTGCTCAACAGACTTCTCCTCTCCTCGGCCGTCACGGCTACAATAGATTTCTTTTCGTCCCTTACTGCTGTAACAGACTTCTAGTACGTATAAGTGTTTTCTGCCCTTAAAACAGTCCCATAAAGTATCCTTAAGAACCTCGCTTTTCTTGCCCTTCACTTTGCTGGTTATGAGACTACTCCTTATCCTCTTTACACTTCCTTTTCTGATTTAAACTTCAACCGAATTCCAGAAGATGAGATGTCCGAAATTCTATGTGAAAGTTGAAATCCGAGCTGCCTATTTATAGTAGTTTGCCTTTGTATATGAGCTGACATGAGTGCATGTGAGCTGACATGTCTTTTGGGGAATTTACATTATTCTTTTTGAAGCCGACTTGAGGAGGAGACTTTGTTTGGCCTTGGAGGGCTATTTATACTTATCTAATGACTCATATAAAATGCAGTGATGCCCAAGAAGGGTCCTTCATACATGACATAGACTTAAATTGACTTTTATGACTAGATGACAATTCCTAAAGGCTCTCAATGGGAGCCATAACTAAAAATAAAATTCTTTGCTCATGAAACCCACAACACAAGCATAATAATAATTTTATTTTTCTTCTTTTCATCAATTACATAAAATCACAATTACACGTCATTATCAAGACCAAACCTAGTTACTTTTCAACAGTTTAAAGCTATTAATGATGGAGAGATACATGAGGACCTTACTTCAGACAATAACCATGATCGAAAGAGCAATGGAGTACATTACTCATGGTAAGCAAAAATGGAGAAAGGCACATATGCAGATGAAGCCCCCTTCTATCCATTGGTGAAGGGTGGGCATGTGATATTGTTTTAAAATCAGGGAAGAGAAATGTCAATCCCCTGTGAAAGTTGATGGATAGCATTTCAACCATATGTTTGGGGAGACGTAGGAAAGATATGACAAGCAGCAGCCTGGACAGGCTAGGGAGGTATGAGAAGATCATTTCCCTCTACTAAAGGGAAAGCACCTGTTGCAACGATGGAAAAAAGGCCATATCAAAGGGGGAAAACTTCCTGCTTTAGATACCTAGAATGGGTAGATCCAATCTAACAGAGATGCAAATCAAGCAGCTTGTCACTTATCTTCAATAAGAGCAAAAGTTGAAGAGTATATAGGAGAGGGGAATTGAGGAAAGGGAAATGTTTGGTACAGAGGATTCAGGGGTCCCTTCATCTTCTCACCAACTGACCTGAAGCACACAAGGAACAGGACAGTTCTTAAGGCATTGGCAGATTTCAAATCAGCAGCTAAGGATATGATATTCAGCATGGTGAAGGAGACCAAGAGAGCACGTAGGAAACTGGAGAAAAGATCTGCATTTTAGCACAGGCTCTGCAGCAAAACCTTGATGAAGGTAGCAGACATATGGACTTGATTGTTGAATGATGTCCAGTCTGAAATCCTTCATGCAACACCGCAATGGTCCAATTGAATAGGAGGGAAGGGATCTTAGTGAGGAGGTGATGTAGAGATTCTATGCTCTGTGCACTTATTTAAGACAGTTTCTGTGGAATCAAGGATCATGTCTCATGATTGAATATATTTTGGAAAATGTTAGGAGTCAAGAGATTGACTGGTGACAAGAAGTGAGTGGCAATTCCAGCAGTGATGGAGAACCAGATCCCAGGAACTCCAGCATCTCATGAGTCTGTTCCATGGCAGAAATATTTCTCTTTAAATTTTTATTATCAATTAGCAGTAGACAAATCAGTGTGGGGCATATGTGCAGTAATTCTGTTAATTGACTTATGGTTTAGAATCTTTAGATTTGATGAGAGTATAAGAGGACAGCTTTTTCAATTTTGAATTATAGTTTAGATTTCATATTTCTGTGCACTTAATTAAGACAGTTTCTGCAGAATCAAGGATCATGTCTCATGTTTGAATATATTTTGGAAAAAGTTGGAAGTCAAGAGATTGACCTGTGACAAGAAGTGAGCAGCAACTCCAGCAGTGATGGAGAACCAGATCCCAGGAAC
This sequence comes from Pinus taeda, assembly GCA_000404065.3. Lineage (NCBI taxonomy): Eukaryota > Viridiplantae > Streptophyta > Pinopsida > Pinales > Pinaceae > Pinus > Pinus taeda. Next base: position 110,107 of record APFE031530112.1, on the reverse strand, counting down.
TCCAGCATCTCATGAGTCTGTTCCATGGCAGAAATATTTCTTTTTGCATTTTTATTATCAGTTAGCAGTAGACAGATCAGTGTGAGCCATATCTGTAGTAATTCTGTTAATTGGCCTATGTTTTAAATTTTATCAGATTATATGGGGACATCTTTTTTAATTTTGAATTGTAGTTTAGATTGCATATTTGAAAGTGATATCTAGAAGTATAGATAAGGTTTAGCTAGAATTCAGCTACTCTGATCTCTTTTTAGAAACAATGGAAACCTGAGCATATTTTTTGTTAATCCTCAAAGCCATGGCTTCTATGTCCAGAGAACATGGGACCAAATAACAAAGTTAAAATAACGCAGAGTCTATCTGAAATCCCTGTAATTCCTCCTGTACGGTAAAATCTATGTTCTTTTATTTTCACAAAAAAAGTTTTCTTGCCACTTGGGTTAATGAAAATTGTTGAATTAAGTTCAAATATCTCCTCCTGTCTATATCTGCTCTAGAAAACCATGACTGGCTGGCTAATTTAACTTGTTTCAGCATGGAGCAAAATGCAGCTTGTCTGCATTTGCTAAAGCATGTAGTGGATTAAAATGTGGTTTAAGCCTCTAAAAATGTTCTAGTTCCCCGTTGCAAAGTATTTTGCACTAGTATTGGGTTCTGTTAAGAAGGATTTGGGAGGGCATTTATCTCTATGAGACATATCCTTGATATAATTATCTGTTTACTGGCTATCTTAACAGAAAGGCAAGCTCACACTGCTTTTATTGCTTACATTGCATTTCTTTAGATATGCCATCTGTGATTATTTGTCTTAGATGAGTATGTTATGACATGCTTTTACGGACTTTATTTGGATACAGCTGGAGAACTATTCGAAAACAGAGGAGGCAAAAGTTGAAGAACTTATCAAAGCTGTTGCTGATTCTGGTGCCAAAGTTGTTGTGAGTGGAGGAGCTGTTGGTGAGATGGCATTGCATTTTTGTGAACGTTACAAGTAATGCACAATCCTTTGCTTTTAGATGGCCTGATTCAGTTTTTGGTTTTGGTTAATATTTTAGTTATTCTGTATTTGCTTATATTGGTGGTCATATTAGAGAATTCTACACGCCGCTTGCTATCTACTCCCTTCCTCTTGAATTGCGAAACAATGGATGCAGATTTAGAAAGGGAACTTTATTTGTTGAGAAAATATTGAAGCATCATTCCTCATCTTATCTTCCTTATTTATTGGGTGCTGCTACTGCCCAAAAATTTTATTACAACAGATTTTGGAGCCTCATTTTGTCTAGTCTCAGTACAGATTTTGATGCTCCTATTACAGAGAGATCTATTTATGCAATTTCTGTAAAGTCACAGATTTTCATCCGAAGTTTTCAAATTAGATTAGTAACCGAAAAAATCAATTTCATTATCATACATCTGAACTCTATGTTCATTTCTTCCAGTTGTATCTTTTACTTCTCTGTTTTTCTTTCCAAGATTATGGCCAAGCCAGACACCAATTTGGTGTATATGAGGCTTCCTTGTTTGTGGGACAAGGGACCCACCTTTGCACAGCGATTTGATTGGCAAAGTCTACGGAGGTGTACATACTTTAACTCAGGGTTGCAGGGGAGCAGCTCACCCCCATTCAAATTGCTCGCGGAGCACGCTCCCGAAATTCGCTCTCGTTGCAGTCCTGCAAAAAAAAAATTGATCCCTGTGTTTTTTCCCAATTTTTTTGTCACAAAGATGTTCCAAACGCAATTTATTTTAAAGAAACAAGTTTTTTTGAGTATGACAGCTTAATATTCAAGCTTATGGTCCTAGTATTGATATGTAATTCACTTTTAGTTAAATTTTTAACATTACCCTGAAATGATTCAGGATGTTTGAGAGTGGTTCCAACCTCATTGGATTTCATATGGAAAAAATAGAATTTTAGATCTCACTCAAAATCTAGCAGACTTATCAGTTGTTCATGATATCAGGATTGGGGTGATTGCAATGTTTCCATTGGATTTTGTCATGTGCTAGGGTATGGGACTCATATTTAATCAAAAGAGTACCAAGCCCTCTATTTACCTTTTGTTAGTGACATTGGTAGTTGAACTCCTCTATCATGACCCTACTAAAAATGTACCCATCACTCAAACAAAATCTTGACTTGACATGCTACATTTTTTCTATCTTATGTTTATTGCATAGAGGGTGATCTTAATGACAAAGATCCCAAGATAGGCAATGCTTTTGATGATATGTAGCTATTTGTTGTAGCATGATTTTTTTGGATGCTAGAGGCCATCTAGAGCCTATTTGTTGATGTATTTTCAGTTCAGAGACAGATTACACTCGATGCTATTTTGGTTATGTGCATCCTTACATGCTATATAAATGAGAACTTGTAACTTGTGGACGTGGTTGATGAAGATTATAATTTCTAGAAGATTGATGTTATATGGTTTAATCCATGTTTTTATGTTTTTTACGTCTAATTCATCATTCCACATGCTTTTGTTGACATATATGCATCAAAATATATAAAAATATATATTATATAAAAATTCGCTCCTGTTTCACTCCCAAAGTGGGAGCTTTGGAAAATGTGTGCTCTCGCTTCCGCTCCCACTCCCTGCTTCCAAATAACCTTGCTCTAACTCCCTCTGTATTTGAATCTGTGACCTTTTACAGGGAAGCACATGTTCTCAACTACTAGGCCAACCACCTACTTAAGCTGTACTGTTGGGAATTTTTAACATTTGTCTTCTTATTCTCAAAATGCAGTAGGACTGTGGGGGTGGTGTTCACTAATTTCCATCTTTAATTAAGCATAGTCATCGAAATCACAAAATTTGAAATTTTGTTGGACATAAAAACTTCTTAGGATATATTCTTTGATTTTTTGTTTTGTTTTGTTTTATCTGATGTAAGAAATCATAAATTTTGCAAGCAACTCGGGCAAAAGTAAAATGGTTACCAAGGAGGATTCATTGAAATTATGCATGGCAGTGAAGAAGATATCAGAAATTTGGGGTATATTTATTTTTAATCTATTAAAAAAATCGGCTTTCAACCCAACTTATTATTTCAAAATTCATGGTTTACATGATAGTTGTTATTCTGTCCTATTCTTGATACCCAATCGCAACCTGCATCCCTTTCATTTAGGTTCCAGTGACAACTTGAGCTTCTACCTTACGGTTCACTTTCTTTCCTTATCAAACCTCTTTCTTTACAAAATTTGAATTATAATATTTGGCATCTACTTTCATTACCGCACCCTTGTGGACCCCTCTGAGGGTTGACTAAAGCCCCCTCTCAAGGTACGCTCTCTAAGACTGCGATACTGGTCTAGGACCAGTGGTAGGAGTTGTACCCACTATGATGCTCACTTCGGGTCGGTTGAGACTGGTCTGGCACCAGTGGTACATATTCTGAGACTGACCCCTGGTCAATGCAGTACTCGTTTGGGACTGGTGAGAGTGGTACATACTATGATGCTGACTTCAGGTTGGTTGAGACTGGTTTGGGACCAGTGGTACGCTCTCTAAGCCTACGATACTGGTTTGGGACCACCGACTTCGGGTCAGTGGAGAATGGTATGAGATATTCTCAATCATTTCTTCTTCTTCATAGTTCAACAGAGCTAAGTTGAGTAGAGCAAGAGCAAAGCCAACAGAGCAGAGCAGAGCTAGCAAAGCCAACAGAGCTGAGCAGAGCTGGGCAGAGTAGTGCAGGGCACTGATGGCAGAAATAGTACAGTCGAACATATGGATTAGCAGATGGAGTTCTCCCTAGTTGAGAGGGAGTGTTAAATTGGCAACTAGGGCCAAAGTCCATGTGGGTCACCTTATTTATGGCAGTTGATATTTTTATTGGATCCCTCTCATCGAGAGGTGTAGGATTGAACCAATGTTGCACGAAGCGGGAGCATTTTTTGGAATCGGGGACGCTGAAGCGTCATTTTCCAAAAATTTAGGAAGCGAAGCGTCTGCGGAAGCATTTGCTATATATATATATATATTTATTTATATTTTTTTGCATTTATACTCAAAACAAACATCCCAAATACCAAATTAATTGTAGAATACATGAAAACATGCATGCTTTTGCATAAATCAAGATAGATATGTCATCCATGATTCCATTGTAGTTACTAGTATATACAACAATCATCTATATTCTAGCTATTACAAACATACATAAAACATTTAAGCATATTATAAAACATAAAACATTTAAGCATATTATAAAACATAAAACATAGAGCATATTATGATTTATCTAGCGAGCAACTGTCAACATTTGTCATGTCCAAAATTCAAATAATAATGTTTACAAAATATGTCACTTGGTCATCGCCAAGCCAAAAAGGTTCAAAATTCAAATTCACAAGTCTACAAGTCTAATGAGTAATCTATGACAAAAAAGTAGTAGATTGTGAATATATCTACTAATCTTTCCTCCTTCCACCACTAATAGAACGTGGCGACGGGCCTCCACGTGGTGGCAATGAAGAAGATGGTGCCTGTGGAAGTCGTGGCACTGAAACTAATGAAGAAGAACCCCCTGGTGTTGGTGTTGAACCATGGAACCTAGGAACCAAGGGACCAGATGGGGGTGGGGGTGGCATATCAACACGATCATCATCATCCTGGAATCGCTCAAAAAATTCATATAATAAAAAAACACTAGTTAACAAAAAAAAATAAAAAACACGAATTAGAGAAATGCTTTATAAGGAAAAATTGGAAAATTCATACCACAATGGACATACCTGGATAAGAGCATCCTCTAATTGCTCTAATCGCAACACTCCATCCTCCAAATTGGGCTCCTCTGGATTCTTGTCCCAAATCAACAAGTCTTTATTAGACTTTGCATCTTCACAGTAATGGGACAACAACCGCAAGTTGTAATGAACATAAACCAAGCTCTCTGCCTGGTCTAAACTCAACCTGTTCCTTTTAACACTGTGGATGAAAGAATAAGAGCTCCAACACCTCTCTACAAAAGAAGTGTTTACCACCTGTGATAGCACCCGCAATGCCAAACTCTGTAGAAGTGGAGTACCCCCTCCATGCATGTTCCACCACTCAAGAGCAGAAAAAGTCTCTTGATCTTTAATTGCATGCATGCTCCCAAATGGACCAGTGTTGAGCGTATAGTTGCTCACCTGTCTTCGTACCAATGCAACCTCCTCCTCATCAGGGATTAATTTACTCAATGCAGCCATATATTTTTTTGAACCTCTTGATCTTGGTGTGGTTTTCTCCTGCTTCCCCCCCAGGTGCTGGTGTTGAAAGCCATGATGGATGATAGTATTTAGGTGTCAAAACATATGCTAATGCATGCAATGGAACATTTAGCATTTCCCATCGGGTTTCCACCTCTACACGAATATAATTGTACAAGGTGGTATCTCTAGGCTCAACAATGTCTTTAATCTGCCCCAACATGCTATCCATTTGCTCATACACCTCCCCAATTATTGGTCGATCTGAATCTGCAAACTTGATCATGTAATAAACTGGTTTGGTGAATTGCAAAACATATTTAACTTGTCCCCAAAAGTAACTGTCAAGAACAGTGTCCTTGACTGCATTAGCACTATCTATGTCAGTGTTAATTTCATCCCATGAATCAGCACACACCAGATTAGTTAAAGCTTGTCTCACCTTCACTAGCCGCCTAAAGGTGAGGTAATAACTAGTAAATCTTGTCTTTGCAATTTTAAGCAACTACAACTTGGAGTAAGTGCCATAGAAGTAGTTTACCCTTGTATGCCCTGTGATGAATTTAATGAGTTGCTTCCCTTTCCTGTAAACCTCAGCAATCCACCCACATTCTTTGTGTTTCACAATATCATGCATCAAAAGGTTCAATGTGTGAACCAAGCACCTAGACCAAAAGATGTGTGGATGAGTACGCTCAATAATTTTTCCTGCTGCCTTACAATTTGCTGCATTACCTGTGATCACTTGAACCACATTATTCAGACCAACATCTTTGATTGATTTCAATAAGAGATTTGCAATGTTTTGTGCAGATGCACTGATGGAGGAGGAGTCATGACATGTAATAAATACTGCACCACTAGAAGAAACACCAAGAACATTTATCAAATGTTGGTTTCTAGTATTTGTCCACCCATCTGATACAATGGATACCCTAGAATCTACCCACTCATTTGTAAAACGTGTCAAAGCTCTTTGAACCTTAGCTTTTTCTCTTTCTAATAACACTGTTCTAGCTTTCTCATAGTTGGGGGCCTTGTATCCTTTTGGGGATTCATTGATGGCCTTTACCATTTCATGCCAATAGGGAGAGCGAAGCACATTGAATGGTACACCGCAAGCACAAAGAAAACGGACTATCTTTCCATCCACATCATCCCTCCCAGCAACATTAAGGAAATCCCCTATTGTTCTTCTACCTCCAGAGCTTGCAGAAGTACCATGAGGAGATGAACAACTACCAAATTTAGAGGTTGCACTTGATTCAGAATGAGTTTTTTGTTTCTTGTTTTTTTGTTGTGCAGCCATCTCTATTTGGATGTATTTTCTTCTTTCTTCAGTTGAAATGTTTGGGCAAATTTGTACCCCCACAGGACCCTTTTTTTCATCACTGTCTAGCACCCCACAAAGATGCCTCCTCAGACGGGTATATGAACCACAATATGGTTTTCCTCCATGACAACCATGAGGGCACACAAATTTGTAAGATCCACCACCCTTTCCCCCATCAAGTTTGGTCACATAGTTCCACAAGGGTGTTGATGTAGCTTTCCCATCTTGTGTGTCAGTGTCCCTTCAGGTTCATCCCCTTCCTCTTCAAACCCTTCCTCCTCATCATACATTGGGTCACTCATATTGGGACCACTGTCCTCTTCTGTTTCTTCCCTTCTATTCCTATTCCCCTTTGCCATCATTAAAACCAAGAGTGGAATGATACATAGAAGCCAAAAGAACACCATCTTGGAATATAGGTGGTGGACAACCTGTAAATAAAGGAGCAAGTAGAAACAATGGGAAAGAGTAGGAGAGGGAGGAGAAAAATACAAAAAAATTGTCAAAAAAATAAGGGAGTTTGGGGTTTGAACTTACCTCTTTAGCTCTTGTAGATGAAGTCCTCCAAGCTCTTGCTCCAAGCTCCTCCTCCTCCTCCTAGCTCCTCCTTCTTCACTCCTCCAAGCTCTCCTCCTTCTTCTCCTCTTCTCTCTTCTCTTCTCCAACTCTCATAAACTCAAAGTGAGAAAATGAGGAATGAATGGGGGCTTTATTCTTTTCATTCCTCATCTTAACCTCACCCTAACCCACCCACTTTATGCTAAGTTAACATAACTTGAAAAAAAAAAATAAAAATGTTTTTGTTTTGTTTTTTTGTTTTTTGTTGTTTTGGTTTTTGTTTTATTTTCCTTGCACGCAACTTTCTTGCCCGAAGCGTACGAAAGCGTACGCTTCCACCTCCGAAGCGCCACGTTTCTGAGGCCCGAAGCGCAGTATGAAGCGCGCTTCGGAGGCATGGAAGTGGCGCTTCCGTACAACGCTTCCAAATTTCCAGGAAGCGGCTAAAAAAGCCGAAGCGATGCTTCCGAATTCGGAAGCACCGCTTCCGGCCAAGCTTCCTAGGTGCTTCTGTACGGGACGCGCTTCTGGGCTTGGAACCGGGAGGGGGGGCGCTTCGTGCAACACTGGATTGAACTAAAGATCATCTAATTCCGATAAGTATTTATGAGGTTATGAATTTATTTATGCTGTGGACAAATTGTTAAGTCGACCAACATCTTATGTAGGCTGAGAAGCCCAATGGACGTGTCTATTCATCATCTACTTTTTTAGTATAAATAAAAGAGGATTTGATGTCATTTGGTAGATACATTATTGAGGTGATCTCCTCCTCTCCACGTCTTGGGTTTTTGGAGCAGGTGAGAGACACCATGAAAATGTGCGCTGGCCTATGATGCCCTAGTTCTAACGCAGAACATACACAGTAAAACATGATGCCATATACGCAACTAGGGTAGATGGAAGACGCAGTAGAAGGGAGCCATGGAAGCCGTAGTGATACATTGCCCTAATTTGCTCCTGAAGAGCTGCACATAATGCTGTTCATGATTCACAGTCAATGGAATGCAGCATGGCACGTAGCAATATAGAACCCGCAACTATATGGAACGCTGTCAATGGCACACAGCAATGGCAATAGATATTACACACAATATTACATGGATTTCACGCTGATATTACACGCAGATGTTACACGCAATATTACATATTAATACGTAGATATTACATGGATTACACGCAACAACTCAATGAATATATATATGCACAACGCATGTGGATACGCTGGGCACTTAGAAATATATACGTTGGGCATTATATATATACACTGGACATTATATATACGTCGACGCTGGGCACTCATAGAAATATATACGCTAGGCAGTCATATAATATACCACGTAGTCATAATACACAATATGGGAATGATGGAACACATTCATGGACATACGCAGGCCCTAATACGCATAGCATGGATAGAGGCACAGGATTCAAGAATATATATAAACGCAGGTGGAATCATACGCAACAACTTCATGAATGGTTATATGCTAGGCAGTCATTGTTATATATATGTTGGTTAGGAAGTCAAGGGTGCCACTGTCATCAAGCCGCAATGACGAAGAGGTAAACACAGTCATGGTTATATATACATTGTGTATAATGGGATTGCATGGAACTATAGCCTAGCTGCAAGCCATAGCAAGCAGCTAAAGCTGATATGTATATGACCTCCATAATAAAGCAATGGAAGGGCATTATGAGCAGCGTTATGAGCTGCATGATGGGCAGTGTTATGAACAACATGATGAGCTGCATAATGGGCAGTGTTATGAGCAGCATGATGCATGATGTATGAGATCATGAACATCATGGTAAATGTAATCATGTGCATGGGCAACACAATGATGCATGGAGCATGGGCAACTCATGGGCAACATGATGTAGCTCATGGGCAACATGATGTATGGGCAGCGTGATGTATGAGATCATGGGCAGCATGATGCAGCATGATGGTGCTACACAGTCAAGTGCAACAAATGGACGAGATGCAGAACGATGATAGGTGAAGGAGTCACCTTGGAGAATCAGTTGAAGCAGAATGTCTTCAACTGATCTCATTGTTATAAGAAATGATCTATGCTAGATCTAGATAAGTCAAAGTGTTGACTTCTGTTGTAAATGTACTATCTCTCTCTCTCTCTCTCTCTTTCTCTGCTGAACTTTGAAGAACATAAAAGAAGAATTG
>APFE031530112.1:69856-100384 GCA_000404065.3 Pinus taeda | reverse complement strand
AAGCAAGAGTGAAAGAGCAATCACTAAATACAATAGGGACAAGACAAAAGGATCAATGGGTTCCACATCTCTCTTCTAAGATCACAAAGGGTGAAGTCAAAGCAGAACATATTATCAAAATGGCGCAGCAGGAGTTTTTGATGGCCCATCTAAAGATCACTTCATTGGGAAGTTCAGATCTAAGGGTGGAAGGAAAGGCAGATGCCTTGGTTGCAATAAGTTCGTCCATTATGCGAAAGAGTGTCCAAAGGTAATGCAGGTGATCAAGGAAATGGTCGACTCTTCAAAGAAAGCAAGGAACCCCGAATCACTTTTATGTACCTGATCGCAAGAAGAACCTGGTGTCCATCTCAGAAATGGAAGCCAAAGGTTTTAGGGTGGCATTCATCAATGGAAAGGTACGTGTTTGGAAATAGAATTTTCAAAGACGTTTTTGAGTTCAGGGTTGTATCAAATTGCGGGAAGTCCACTGGTACCCACTGGGTACCATGTCTATTGTCACGTAGCACCGAAGGTCTGTGAGTTAGATGGTGACATGGATGCCTGAATTCAAAAGGAGCATGAAAGTACATGTCTGAGATGTACCTAAGGAAAATCTTACAAGTGGACCATTCCCCTCATGTAGTAGGTCCACAGGCATGGAACAACCCGAGGAGTTTAATATTGATAATTAGGAATCTCACATATGCAGGTGGAAGAAAGCCCTCTATGGCTTGAAGCTAAACACGCCAGGCATAGTATGAGAGGAACGATAACTATCTGATAAAGCTGAGATTCACTAGGAATTAAACGAATTCAAACCATCCAAAGGCTGTGGATGATAGACCTCTCATACCAGCACCTTACAGACCCTCTTACTTGTAGAAGTAAGAGGGAGTTGGATTTCGAAGATATGTTTGCAGTTAGCATGGTGAGCTCATATTTGGTTGAGCCTCGCTAGATTGGTGCCAAGAATCTTCTAAGATGTCTTCAGGGCACAATCTCTCATGGTTTGAAATACACTGTTGGAAATATGAAATTGCATGATTATTCGAATGCTGATTGGGCAGGCAGTGTGGAGGATCACTGGAGCACTTCTTAGTGTTGTTTCTCTTAGGATTCTGTTTCGATATCATGGATGAGCAGGAAGCAGAAGTCGGTTGTTATAAGCACTGCTGAGACTAGATACATAACTACGAGTATGACCTCGTATGAAGCTACCTAGTTGTGGAAGCTCTTAAGTGAGCTGATTGTACACATGATGAATACCACTATGATTCTCTGTGACAACCGGAGGTGGGATTCGATTATAGAGGAATCCCGTATTTGATGATTGCTCTAGCAGATAGACATTAGATACTGCCTTATTTGGGATATGATAAGTCGATGAGCAAGAAGGCTCCATCGCATTGAGATGATGTACAGGTCGCTACACTTTGTCAGAGCCCCGGGGAAAGATCAAATTTGTGATTTTCTCGAACGACTTGGAGTCGTTGACAGACCCTTTTAAAGGGTCCTGCATGTTGCATACATTGAGCTCTGGGAGCTCTGGGGGCTTGCGGTTCTTACTAGAGCAATATACGACCACATGGTGATTCACCCTCCCTTGGTGGTGCGCACTGGGACAAGATGATTGACTCTCTTGTGGGACATGATGATTCGCTCTCCTGTGAACAGGATGATTTGCTCTCTTGTGGGACAAGATGATTCGCTCTCTTGTGGGACAGGTTGATTCACTCTCCTGTGTAGCAGGATGATTAGTTCTCTTGTGAGGTCTGGATGATGTGTTCTCCATGACAATTGCGTAGAAGGATGATTAGTTCTCTTGTGAGGTTTGGATGATGTGTTTTCTATGACGATTATGGAGCAGGATGATTAGCTCTCCTGTGAGGTCTGGATGATGTGTTCTCCATGACGATTATGTAGCAAGATGATTAGCTCTTCTGTGAGGCTTGGATGATGTGTTCTCCATGGCGATTGTGTAGCAGGATGATTAGTTCTCCTGTGAGGACAGGATTAATTAGCTCTCCTGTCGAAGCATCCTACCCATGCAATCTGGGACTCATGGGAAGTAACTCTCATATGATTAATGAGCAGGGAAATGAGGATAGGGACCATAGTAGTATTGATGGACGCATCGCTGTATCTATTGTACTCCCTATGCTAGGATGACCTTCATTGATCTGGGATCAATGATACTGGTTTGGGACCAGTGGTAGGAGTTATACCCACTATGACACTGACTTCGAGTCGGTCGAGGACTTGTCTGGGACCAGTGGTACATATTTTGAGACTGACCTTGGGTCAGTGGAGGATTGGTCTGGGACTAATGGTAGAAGTTGTACCTACTAAGACGTGATTTCGGGTCAGTTGAACTGGTCTGGGACCAGTGGTACATACTTTGAGACTGACTTCGTGTTAGTGCAGGACTTGTCTGGGACCAGTGGGAGTGGTACATACTATGACGCTGACTTCAGGTCAGATGAGACTGGTTTGGGACCAGTGGTACACTCTCTGAGCTTGCGATACTGGTCTGGGACCAGTGGTAGGAGTGGTACCCATCATGACGCTGACTTTGGGTCGATTGAGACTGGTCTGGGACCAGTGGTACATACTCTGAGACTGACTTCGGGTTAGTGGAGAATGGTATGAGACATTCTCGATCAATTCTTCTTCTTCATAGTTCAACAGAGCTAAGTTGAGCAGAGCAAGAGCAGAGCCAGCAAAGCTGTGTAGAGCAGTGCAGGGCACTCATGGCAGAGATAGTATAGTCGAACATATAGAGCAACAGATGGAGTTTTCCTTTGTTGAGAAAGATCGTTAAATTGGCAACTAGGGCCAAACTCCATGTGGGTTAGCTTATTTATGGCAATTGATATTTTTATTGGACCCCTCTCATCGAGAGGTGTAGGATTGATCTAAAGATCATCTGATTCCGATAAGTATCTATGAAGTTATGAATTTATTTATGCTGTGGACAAATTGTTAAGTCGGCCAACATCTTACGTAGGCTTAGAAGCCCAATGGATGTGTCTATTCATCATCTACATTTTTAGTATAAATAAAAGAGGATTTGATTCATTTGGTAGATACATTATTGAGGTGATCTCCTCCTCTCCACGTCTTGGGTTTTTGGAGCAGGAGAGAGACACCATGAAAATGTACGCTGGCCTATGATGCCCTAGTTCTAATGCACAACATACACAGTAAAACATGATGCCATATATGCAACCAAGGTAGATGGAAGACGCAGTAGAAGGGAGCCATGGAAGCCGCAGTGATACGTTGCCCTAATCTGCTCCTGAAGAGCTGCACATAACGCTGTTCATGATTCACGGTCAATGGAACACAACATGGCACGTAGCAATATAGAACATGCAGCTATATGGAACACTGTCAATGGCACGCAACAATGGCAATAGATATTACACGCAATATTACATGGATTTCACGCTGATATTACACGTAGATGTTACACACAATATTACATATTAATACGTAGATAATACATGGATTACACGTAGCAACTCAATGAATATATATGCACAACGCAGGTGGATATGCTGGGCACTCATAGAAATATATACACTGGGCTTTATATATATTCTCTGGACATTATATATATACGCTGACGCTGGGCACTCATAGAAATATATATGCTGGGTAGTTATATAATATACCACACAGTCATATAATACGCAATATGGGAATGATGGAACACAATCATGGACATGCGTAGGCCCTAATACACATAGCATGGATAGAGGCACAAGATTCAAGAATATATATACACCCAGGTGGAATCATATGCAACAACTTCATGAATGGTTATATGTTGGGCAGTCGTGGTTATATATATGTTGGTCATGAAGTCAAGGATGCCACTGTCATCAAGTTGCAGTGATGAAGAGGTAAACGCAGTCATGGTTATATATACACTGTGTATAATGGGATTGTGTGGAACTATAGCCTAGCTGCTTTGCTAGGGTGCAAGCCATGGCAAGCAGCTAAGGCTGATATGTATATGACCTCCATAATGAAGAAACAGAAGGGTACTATGAGCAACATGATGAGCTGCATGATGGGCAGTATTATGAGCAGCATGATGAGCTGCAAAATGGGCAATAGTATGAGTAGCATGATGTATGATGTATGAGATCATGAGCATCATGGTAAATGTAATCATGTGCATGGGCAGCACAATGATGCATGGAGCATGGGCAACATGATGTATGGGCAGTATGATGTAGCTCATGGGCAGCATGATGTATGGGTAGCGTGATGTATAAGATCATGAGTAGCATGATAATGCATGACGCAGCATGATGGTGCTACACGGTCAGGTGCAGAAAATGGACGAGATGCAGAACGATGATAGGTGAAGGAGTCACCTTGTAGAGTCAGTTGAAGCAGAATGTCTTCAATTGATCTCATCGTTATAAGAAATGATCTATGCTATATCTAGATAAGTCAAAGTGTTGACTTATACTGTAAATGTACTATCTCTCTCTCTCTCTCTCTTCTGAACTTTGAAGAACATAAAAGAAGAATTGATGAAGGGTTTCCCCACATATTGTGGGGTTTGTCCTTGGCTTGCACCACATTTTGTGTCCTCTTGTCTTGGCTTTTCTTTTGCGATTTATATTTATGTTCTATCTGCAGTTTACTTTATGCTGATGTGATTGCTAATATGGAAAAGAAAGTAAATAAATTGCTCTAGTATAGAACATACCTTAAAGTAACAATACTTCTGTTCATCACCGAGGGCATCCTTGCCCCCTTGAATGAACCTTCACTATCCCTCCTTTCAGAGGTTGTACCATCTTAATGTACATTGTGAAGTTATTATAATCTATATTCCAAGATCCATGTCCATAGAATGCTTTTAAGTTACAATTCATTGTCTCTTACTGGAAACCCTTCTCTCAAGTGCAAGGAGGCCAAAGGCAAATTGTTGCACATTGAGTTTGAAGTTGTTCTAACTCAATGTCTTGTTGGAATCTCATTGTAAGATGCATGGAGGGAGAGAAAAGGCAAATTGTTGCATCCACGATATACTTAGATAAAGTGCCTCGTGTTGCATCTTGTGCTTCATAGCAGGGGTGAAAGTAGGGCACTGTTAGGTGTTATCAATAAATGAAAAATCAATAAAAATACAAGGACACCAATGGCAAGTTTAATCCAAAAAATACTTACTGCAGTTGTGATAAAATTTTTGTGAATGATTATGAATTGGATGAAAATCAATAGTGCAGTTCAATTTAAACTGACTGAGAAGAAATTGGGTTCAACATGCAAATGCTTATACTGCAGTTTGAATTGCCTGGCTGATCTTAATTGCAATGAATTCTGTGTGCATTTGTACACTTAAAATTAATACTCCTACAAATATCTTTGTTTGCTTTTGTACCAGACAATATGATTTTGAATTTTACAGATTAGCATTTGGTAACTCTTTTATGTAAAAATTGAAAAAATTGTGGATCACAGTGATATGGGTAGTATTAAACTACTTTAGATCATAACTCAATGTGTCATAGACCTAAAAAAGATAAGATATAAATGGTAACCTTTGGTTGACAACTCTCACTATGGTACAATTACATTTTTTAAACGTCTTTGAGAGATAAAGATATACTCATTCACAATGAAGGTGCCAAATTCCTAGACATCAAAACGTCCATCTAGAGTAGAACCAAAGAAGGAAGGATAGCCTTTGCTTGCAGGCAGAACTAATTTGAGCTCCAAGTTATTGTTGTAGTACCCCTCATCCCGCCACAATGAGTTGTTGGGGAAGCAGGCCCTACCTTACACAACTCCTAGTCGTCTGATGCAAAATTTTTAAGGATTACCATCTTTCAATTAGGCTCCACACTTTTTACTTTCACCAATTTCAATGAAAATATAAAAATGAAATCCTCACATATACAGTATAAGGATTAGAATTACCTGGTTTGAAATTGGAATCTGATGGACTTACTTAATCCTTAGCTCCCATCTCAAGTCTCCTTGCATGGACCACAATGCAAAGCCGGGTTTACCTTCTACTCTCCCTGGGATAGTCTTCTTCCTCCCGGGACCCACTGAGCCTCATGTTACACCTGTGGGGATGAGAACGAAGGCAATACCAAGGTTCCCATTCTCTCACACAAACAACCCATTTCTTTTGACCCAAAATTTTCCTAGCAGAAAATAGAACACCTCCACCTTCATTTTCTCCTCTTTATAGCCTTTAAATTTTAACGCAAGTGGCAGATGGCCCATGCAGTTTCTTTTTAGTTTGAATATATTTCTCTTTTCTGCTTTTGATAGAGTAGCAATAGAAGCTGCATTCATGCTCCTACCATGTACTGAACTTGAATGTATTTTTAGGCCCATTGATCTACTTATCGTGGTCATTCATTGGGATTTACTGATATTATCTTTATGTTATCTAATTTTCACATGAACTCGATGTTTCCTTCATGGAAAATCTCCCTTTCAATTATATTTCTTCTAATTTTACTCTACCCTTGTGTAACCAATGTCAGTTGTCTGACCACCCTCTTAAAATCCTTTTACATATTGCCCTCATAGATGTATGCAAAGATCTTAATTTCTTATTGAACCATGTTTAACATGTTTCAGATTTGTCAACTAGGCAATATTTTAAATTTATGTTATTGTGTTGTTCACATTCATACCCATCTTAACTAATCTAATTAGAACTGAATTTGTTGTTAACATTTCTTAACTTGACTAACATAACACTTAAAGTAGGTAGGTCATTTTATTCTTCATATTTGCACCAAACTCTTCAATCCATAGGTTAATTAATGAAGAGCTACTTGGTAACATTTCTTAACTTGACTAATGCAACACTCAACCTAAGTAGGTCATTTTATTCTTCATATTTGCACCAAACTCTTCTATGTGTAGGTTAATTAATGAAGAGGTACTTGGTTTTAATACTATTTCCCTAGGCCATGACTTATGTTTTGATATAGCTGGGAACATCAACATTTTCACATATTACTATGAGGATCAACGTTTGTTTCCCCTTGCTAAAATAGGGTTGTACTAACTTTATTTTCTTGTAGCTTACTTGCTATGCTCCAACCTCTTCGAGGCATAACATTACACCCTCACTTAACCCTTAATTGGTCATTACCTCTAGTCCCCCATTAAATGTTGTACCGTGCCACTTTGTCTTGTCAGTTAACCAAGGAACCTCTTCTGCTCTAAATTTGTCTTTTCAAGATCAGATAACAATGCTCTAAAGAAGGAAATTAAATCATTTAGGTGGAATAAAATGAAATACGCAATTATTGTATTTATTCTCTACTAGTAGGTTCTTTTCCACAAAGCCATTATTGTCTGTGAGAACAAATTAAGCAAACTAACACATATTTGATGATTAGCACTTTCATACTTCGTAGTATAGCTAATCAAATCATGGGTCGTCATCTTGAAAGGTTCTAAACATTGTTTTAAAATTCAGAATTGTACTCAAAATTTGCCGAGGGTTAGACTGCAGTCAGATCAAAATTTGATATGAGTCGGTTGATGACTCAGTTTGTGAACTGGTTTACCGGAAAATTACACAAGATACAAATTTTTTAATGAAAAATATATATACTTATGTACATTGATTGTTGAAGATTGTAACTAGGTTCGATCTTCATAATTGTATAATGTAATTTATTTCTTAAAAGAAAAATTATAACGACTTATTAAAGCATAGGTTTCATGCTTGGGCAATCATGTTTATAGGCCAAGGCCCTCCATTGTAGGCTTCTAGGTTTTATATTGAGTCAATACAGTGATTGTCAATTTTATTAGACCCTTCTTGGACTTTTGTATCATGTAAAAAGAATTATTCTCGAGTCAAATAGGTCATTTGTCACTTTCACACCAAGTTGGCCCTAGGATGATGAAGTAGGCCTACATTAGGGCAATTCGACCCACAAAAGAGGCTATATATAAATAGGCAGTTTGATCCATTTGCTCACTCACTCAACAAGTTTGATACACACGAAAGAGAGGCTAAAAAAGGTGCTAGATTCCAAGAGAAGGAAGAAGACAAAGTCAAAGTTTTGTGCTATCTTTCTCTCACACGTGTGAAGTTATTGGCTATTGCTGGTGCCAAAATTCTGAAGTCTACTGCAGGTCGAAGTTCCACCATTGGGGACGCTGAAATTTTGTTGCTGCCAGGTCGAAATTCTAGGTCGAAGTCGCTGTTGTTAGGACATCACTTGGAGAAGAAGGAAGGGTTGACTTGGTGATTGGAAGAAGTCCGTGTCTAGGTCAAAAGAAGAAAGAGTTCTAATTGGGTTTTAGCCTTATAGGGGTTTTGCCTTGGTTGTTTGCCTACATCTTGTAATCTTCATATACATTTAAATTTGTAATTGCTCGATGAAATATAATATAATAAAGAAGTAAAAGAAGCCAATATAATTCACAAGTAATTATCAATGAAGAGGAATCAAACCATAATTGCTACTATCATTGATTTTTCAACATGGTATCAGAGTTAAGGTTAAAGAAGGTTGGAGATCACTTTGTTGGCTTTAAAGGAAAGGATACTCCCTCTATGGCAAGTTACTTGAAGATGGGATTCAATCCTATCTACAACCTATTTAAGAACTTGGATTGGAAGGATCTTCTACAACCTATCTAAGAACCTGGATTGGAAGGATCTTCCACAACCTATCTAAGAAGGTCAAAAGCGAAGGTTTCTTGGCTGCACTTACAAGTACTCTTGATGATGACAATGCATGGATAATTGATAGTGGAGCATCAAGACATATGACGGGAGAAGGCAGACAACTTCATACTCTATCAAAGGAACAATCATCTCATGTAGTGGAGCTAGGAGACAATAACAATTTGCAGTCAAGGGTCTTGGATCTACATCTTTGAAGTTGGAGAATGGAGCAAAGCTACACCTCAATAATATACTCTTTGTTCCAGGTTTGAAAAATAATTTACTTTCAGTTTCTTGTTTAGAAGATAAAGGAGATAGGGTTTCTTTTGTAGATTGTAATGTCTTGGTTTGGGGAAAGGATTCAAGCATTGAAAAGGCAAAAAGTTATTCGAGTTCGTGAAGGAAGACTATATAGAGTTATAACACCATCCTCTCAAGCTCTAGTTCACCATGAAATCAATCCCATCGAACTATGGGATAGAATATATGGGCATATACACTACAAGATCATTCCCTCTCTCAATCAAATGGTGAATGGCATCCTTAACATCAAAGAAAATCGTGAAGTAGTTTGTAAAGGATGTGCTTTGGAAAAGAATACAAGGAAGCCTTTCACAAGCATTGATACAATGTCTAAGGAAATATTAGACCTCATTCATTCTGATGTGTGTGGGCCTATGTCTAACAAATCACTTAGAGGCCATCTTTATTATGTGACCTTCATTGATTGTTACTTTAAAAAGACATGGCTCTACCTTCTCAAGACAAAGTATGTAGTATTTGAAAAATTCAAGGAGTTTGGATTTGAAGTAGAGACTGTGTTCAAGAGAAAGATAAAGACCTTGAGATCGGACAATGGTGGGGAATATACTTCAAAAGAATTGGTAGCTTATTGTGAAGTAGGTATTAAGAGGGAGCTCATTGTTCCCTACAATCTCGAACAAAATTGAGTTGCAGAAAGGAAAAATAGAACAATTGAAGAATGCATAAGATCTATGATATTTGATCAAGGCTTTCTGATGTTTCTATGGGGTGAAGTAGGTATGACAATGATATATATACAAAATAGAAGTCCTCATAGAAATTTTGAGAATATGACACCTCAAGAAGCATTCACAGGGAAGAAGCCATGTGTGGACCATCTTCAAATCTTTGGGTGTCCTGCGTACATCCATGTTCTAATGGACAAGCGAAACTAGATTCGACAAGCATCAAAGGGATCTTTGTTGGCTACAGTATTTCTTCAAAGGCAAATAGAATCTACATTAAGGAAGGAAGACAAATTGAAGTAAGCAAGGATGTTATATTCAATGAGAATCATGCCTACAAGAGATCCAAGGACATTCTAATTGAATCCGATGACGAAGATACACCACTATTTGAAGAAGAAAAACATCATGATGGGACAACTCCAAACCAAGAAGAAGATGAAGGACCAAGTGAACTGATTCAACCTATGATGATCATAACTAAAACAAGGAAGAAGCCAAATTGGTTGAAAGCTACTCTTGAAGATGCCGAAGGAGATGGAGCTACTAAAGGAACTTTTAGAGAAAGCAAAAGACCAGAAAGATATTCAGCATATGCAACATACATAACAAAATTGATAGAAGCTGAACCAACTACATTTGAAGAAGCCACTTATCTAGAAGAATGGAAGAAGGCGATGCACGAAGAATATCAATCCATCATGAAGAATAGAGTTTGGGAAGTCGTTCCTAGGCCAAGGGACAAATAAGTTGTCACTTCAAAATGGATTTACAAAATCAAACACGCTATCGACGGAAGTATAGATAAATACAAAGCTAGATTTGTTGCAAGGGGTTTCTCTCAAAAGGAGGGTACAGACTATGAGGAAACCTTTGCATCTACTGCTAGGTATACCACTATAAGATCTTTGGTTTCGCTAGCTGCTACAATGGAATGGAATATTCAATAAATGGACATAAAAACAACGTTTCTGAATGGGACCACCAATGAAGAAGTATACATTGAACAACAAGAACGCTTTGACGTAAATAGCAGGGACACTTGTTTGCAGACATAAGAAAATCCTATATGGCTCAAAGCAAGTTCCTAGAGCATGGTATGCAAGGATGGATGCATATCTCTTAAGAATTGGGTTCGTCAAAAGTTTTGCATATCCAAATCTCTACATTAAGGTAGTGAACAATGAACTAGTCATTATACTACTTTATGTAGATGATTTGTTTATTATAGGGATGGAACACAAAATACAAGAATACAAGAAAAAGATCTAGGACTTATACTCTATTACTTGGGTTTGGAAGTTTGGCATAAACCTGGAGAAATATATCTGGGTCAAGGCAAATACATAATCAAGATTTTATATGAATTTGGTATGATGGATTCCAAGCCTACGACTACTCCCATGATCACTAATCTAAAGAAGTTGAGGAGCTCTGATTTTAGTCTCATTGATCCTACTAACTATTGTAAGTTGGTGGTCTCTCGAGTCTTTAATGTATCTGGTAAATACAAGACCTGATATCTGTTTTGTTGTAAATATTCATAGTCAATTTCAGTTGGAGCCTCATCATGACCATTGGATAACTGTTAAGCATATTCTTAGATATCTCTGTGGCACTATACATCATTGCCTAAAATGATGGAAAGGAAGCCAAGTTGACAAGTTTCACAGATTTAGATTGGGATGGCAATGAGACTGATGGCAGAAGCACTACCGGTGGATGTTTTAGTTTGGGTGCTGCAGTGATCTCATGGACGAGTAGAAAACAAGATCCTGTTGCATTAAGTAGTGCTGAAGCTGAATACGTTGCTGCATGCGAAGTAGGAAAGGAAGCTGTTTGGTTGAGAAAACTCTTGTTAGATTTGTTTGTAAAGCCTCTAGATCCTTCTATAATAAATTGTGATAATCAAAGCAACATCGAGATGTCTGAAGACCTGTATTCCACGGAAGGACAAAACATATCAACAACAAGTAGCACTACGTTAGAAGTTTGGTACAAGACGGGGTCGTAAAGCTACACTATATTCCAACAAATGAACAAGTAGGCTGCGTGCTGACAAAGTCTCTTCCAAATCAAAAGTTTGAGTATTTTAGAAGCATGCTTGGTTTGGTTGATATTGCAGGTTTAGTTGATAACGAGAGATGAAGCATCAAATGGGGTCATAAAGCTACAATATGTTACAACAGATGAACATGTAGTTGATGTGCTGACAAAGTCTCTTCTAAATCAAATGTGTGAGTATTTTAGAAGCATGCTTGGTTTGGTTGATATTGCAGGTTTAGTTGATAAAGAGAGATGAAGCATCAAATGGTGGATGCTTGGGAGGACATTTGGCTGGCCTATGTATGTTTGATGCCCTAATCCCGAATAGGGAGGGTGGCATTGTTCTTGGAGGTTTGACCTTGGATACACACCTAGATCCCTGGGTTGATGGTTAGTTAGTAAGCCTAATGGTACCTAGACTGGTTGAAAACTTTAGTCCATTTTAGTCCCACTTGGATAGATAACGCTAGTCAAATATCAAGTCTGTGGCACTGAGTGTTCGTGAACTCTTTGTAGTTCATGTGTTTTTGAGATCCTCCATATATATATATATATATATAGTTAAGAGGGAGTGTTGAAGAATGTAACTAGGTTCGATCTTCGTAATTGTATAATGTAATTTATTTGTTGAAAGAAATTTTATAATGACTTATTAAAGCATGGGTTTCATGCTTGGGTCATCATGTTTATAGGTCAAAGCCTCCATTGTAGGCTTCTAGGTTTTATATTGAGTCAATAGAGTCATTGTCAATTTATTAGACCCTTCTTGGGCTTTTATATCATGTAGAAAGGATTATTCTTGAGTCAAATAGGTCATTTGACACCTCCACATCAAGTCAACCCTATGATGATGAAGTTGGCCTACATTAGGGCAATTTGACTCACAAAAGAGGCTATATATAGACATGCAATTCGACTGATTTTATCATTCACTTAACAAGATTGATACACTAGAAAGAGAAGCAAAAAAAGGTGCGAAATTCCAAGAGAAGAAAGAAGATAGAGGAAGAAGACTAAGTTGAAGTTTTGGGCTATCTTTCTCTCACACGTGTGAAGTTACTGGGCTATTGTTGTGGCCAAAATTTTGAAGTCTACTGTAGGTTGAAGTTTTGCTGTTGGGGAGGTTGAAATTTTGCTGTTGCTAGGTCAAAATTCTAGGCAGAGGTTGCTGCTAGGAGAACATCACTTGGAGAAGAAGGAAGGGCTGATTTGGTGATTGGAGGAAGCCTGTGTCTAGGTCAAAAGAGTCTTGGACTTTCTCATATTGTCTTTGGATCTACTAGAGGAAGAGTTTCGACTTGGTTTTCCCCTTATAGGGGTTTTGCCTTGGTTGTCTGCCTACATCTTGTGTCTCTTGTTCTTGTGATCTTCATATACATGTAAATTGGAAATTGCTTGATGAAACATAATATTATAAAGAAGTAAAAGACGCCAACGTAATCCACAAATAATTATCTAAGAAGAGGAATCAAACCCTAATTACTACTAGCATTGATTTCTCAATATTGATGCAAGTCCAAACCACTAGGGACGAAATATGCAAAGTCTGCTTGTGTGTATACCATGGAAGGGTGAATATAGGAAGCTCTGAAATGACCTTCCATACACATTAAACTTTTATAAAACCAAAAACTTTAAATATAATAATAACAATGCATTTGATAAGAATTAAGTATCTAGTTGAATGACAAAGCCGAAGATATAGAATGATGCATTATTGATTTATATTATATGTTAATGCCAAGCATTGCTAATATAGTGAATCATGATGCTTTGAATATTATATAGGTCACAATAACGTCTCATTGAAACTATTTAAAAAATGGCTTTTAGTTGTTTCTTATTATTACATAACCATGAGATTCTAGAAACACCTAGAAAATCAGAAATAGATTTGGTTGGGGTGAAATGACATGAAAAATGGCTGATTGGTTCATTCTTCTGAAATTGAAGATTCGCCATGATGCTGCGAAGTGCCTCCACTTTGTCCTCCAGGCTAGCAATCCTCTGATGCTGACTCTCCACATTATCTAGTGTGTTGCTCTAAGAGGTGCTCTGTTGATGGAGCATTACTTGTAGGTCATATAACTCAGCCCTCATCTCCGCAAGTTCCATTCTTTAATGGTTACAAACTTACAAGATGTCGAAGCCCAAGGGCTAGAATTCACAGGGCCACCCGTTGAATTGCCCTTTTTATGCTCCCTTCCGGAGCCATGGCTAGTGCACTGCTCTTGGTGACCCCATGTCCCCGACACCATGGCAAACAAAGCTCTTTCCAAAAGAGTGCCGCTCACGCTATAGGGGAATTGGTGCACTCTTCAACTACTTGGGGTGTTAACTACTAATGCAGAGAAATTAACACGAGACCTCAAACCCCTTCCTAAATTGAATAATTGAAGCACAAGTGTTACTAGACAGCCAAACCCAGACAAGCACCTGAAGTGAATTGTTCTGCCGAAATTCGTCTACCCTCCAGAGGGCTCATCACCTTTGAGCCGGACAACCCACCACCACACTGCCCGCAGCTAGGGACCATACTCCTCCCTAGGCTCCAGGATGAACCATGCTATGAAACCTGATGCCCATTTATTCTATTCACCCATCAGGAGGAATGTGCGGGGCTGGCTTTCATCTGCAAATTTACCAGGGTTCCAACGCATCTTCATCATCAATCTGCTGTGTGAAATGATTCCTCCTCCATGCAGCCGGGCCTTCATATTAACTGTATAATTTTGTGCAACTAAGGGAGAAATTTCCTTGCTTCCTTAAAAAAAAAGAACACTATATGAAGCAAATTATTTCCATGTGGCTCCACAAGTGCTAGGCTGGCTCTTCTAGATGGTCAATTTGACTTGCCTAGAAACTTACCTGATGGCTAGTTGGCTTTCATTCAGTTCTCATGGTGGCTATATAAAGAAGTTAATTCACTTTCCTTGATATGTAATTTGATCATGCACACTTTGCTCATCCAATCTCCTACGCGAAGGTATTGAAAGAGATGTTAAAGGGTCAGATCGAGTGAAGAAATTTCTCTTCTATCTTTTATTGAAGACTGTGATTTGGTTGTTCATTATTCTGTGATCTGAGCTCATTGATTGGTCAAAGATAATAACTGCTTTAGGCCTCTAACTAGGCTGAGATTTACTTAAGATCTGCCTCCACAGATCTAGATCTGGTACATTTCAGATCTGCCTCACACAGATTTAGGTCTGAGTCACCTCAGGATGCCATTTTAGAATTGTGATCTGGGCCGAGCTTATGCCTTCACAGATCTGTATTCTATCTCAAGTTTGAGCCTCAGAAGGGAAGATCTGAGATCCGTCGCTATGGTATGGTGAGAGGATCAACCTGTTGTTTCAGATCTAGCTGGAAGACATTGTGAAGAAGACCTTAAAAACTTGTGGAAGCTATTATCAGTGGCAGATCTCTTATCATCACTGGTGATCCTTTTCACATTGGGGATAAAGTTCTTGCATCAGTGTTTTATCTCTCTCACTACTAACATATTTATTGGAAGCCTATTATTTCATTTCATCATTAGCAGATCTAGTGGATATTTCTCTCACATTTCTGGAGATTTCTTTCTTGCATTATTGTTTGGCAGATTTCATATTATTGGCAAAATCTCTATCTTGTATTATCAGTGGTGGCAGATCTCACACTTCAGAAGATCTGTCCTAGTTTAAAAAGGGGTAATGGTGCTGTCATTGAAAAAATGGTTTTGTACTCTGCTTATGTATCTTTGTTGAACATTTGATGAAGATCTAATAGAAGAATATCCTTAAAGGGTTTTCCCCCACAGTGGGGTTTTTCCCTGGTCTTGGACCAAATCTGCTGTCTTACTGTTCTTTGACTGTCTTCTATATGGTTATTGGTTACTGTCTGCACTTAAAGGTTGAAGATCTAAGTTAATTAATTGCAAAATTTAACATTAACCGACCGCCTAGTCCTCACCTGAGTGATTAAATGCAGTACTTTGGATAAGCTACAACACGCAGGATACAAACATTTTCACATTAAGTGAATCCAGAACAGAGACGCTGCACTTTGAAACAATACATTTGCATGAATCCAAGACCTGAGGGCTGCCACGTTGAGCCTGCTGGTGGCTTCTGATGCCACCAGGCATGGGAGATCCATTATGAAACAATTATTGAACTTGATGTCAGAATGATTTTGCAATGTATGAGCGGAGGGAGTCAGAGGTACGAGGGGAATGGGGAGTATGGCTAAGCATAGATAACATCAAGGCATAGGGAGTTGGTCTACCTCACCGTTTACTAAAGTTTTACCTTCCAGGAAGCAAGCCTTATTGGCCACTTGATCCGCATCCGCATTGGGGGTCCTTAGAATGTGAAAAGGTTGCAAGGTAGAGGAGGAAATGATACCTTTGATTCGACATAGTAACAAACTGAGCCCATTATCTCTAGGAGAGGAGTCGTTTCTCAATAGGCGGTTTACAAAAAGGGAGTCTCGCAGAATGCATATGTCCTTGATTCCTCTTTTATTAGTTAAGAGAAGACCCAAATAGAGTCCATAAGCTTCTGCCTAATAGTTGGTTTTCCAACCCAATCCCCAAGCATAATTATCAACAATTTTTCCTTCGGGATTAGAGAGAATACCCCCCACCCCCTTCTGCCACATCTGTAAAAAAATTACATAAAATTAGCTGAAGTTGAGTGTGATAAAAATCATGTAACTTCTCCTATTTTTTTTTCTTTTTCTTTTTCTGAACCTTGAGGCAAACCCCATGGCTGGGAGTCACTGTTACCATTGCCAATTCATTTCCAGCTGACTCATTGATTTATAATGTGTTATGAGAGATCCAATCTCTAATTGCATATTGCTTCTCATTCAGCTATGTAGAGCTTGCATAAGTCTTATGTGCTCTGTTTTTGTTGGCATCCGTCCTGTTGGGTCATTTGATGACACCTGATGTCAATAAACAGCTTTTGATTTCACTTGCAGTAATGTTAAATTTAAGCAACAATGGTATGTTCTATGCTTTAGAGCAATTTTACTTCAATTTCTTTATTAGCCCAGTATCAATATTCAGATTAACGATCACATCAACATGATAGTATGCAGATAGAACATAAACATAAACAGTAGAAGACAAGCCAAGACATGAGGACACAAGATGTGGCACCAGCCAGGGACAAATCCTTGATCAAATCTTCTTTTAGTCTTCAATGGTTCAGCAGAGAGAGATAGTACAATTTAAAAATCTGATAAGTTATAACAGCAGCAAAAGAGTCCTAATCAGAAAAGTCAACGCTGGTCAACAGGGCAGATTTGGCACTCAGCAAATCGGTCAACTTCAGCCTCCAAACAGCAAGATAAAACAGCCCTAAAAACATTCAAATTCACCCCAGTCAAAGTATGGTCAAACAGCCCACCTGTGGTCAGCCCTAGCTGCCGTCAACGTTGGTCGACAGTCAACGTTTAACCTTGATTTCTGTGCCCAGAAATGTGGCCTGCCCAAACAGAGATAGCCCTCATAAAAATGCAGTCAAAGGAGGTCAATGCATGCTGGTCAACACTGTCAAACTGTCCAGAAATTTGGTCTCCTGAAATTTCAGAGGCGTGGAGAGAGAGAGGCTCAGAAATCCATACCTAATCAATGAGGAGAGAGAGAGAGAAGTGCGAAGATGAGTGTGTCCAAGTGAGGTTAAGTCACCTTCTATTTATATGCAACATTGAGGATGAATAGACGTGGAGAGAGGCTCAGAAATCCATACCCAATCAATGAGGAGAGAGAGAGAGAAGTGTGAAGATGAGTGTGTCCAAGTGAGGTTAAGTCACCTTCTATTTATATGCAACGTTGAGGATGAATAGACTTGGAGAGAGACGCTCAGAAATCCATACCTAATCAATGAGGAGAGAGAGAGAGAAGTGTGAAGATGAGTGTGTCCAAGTGAGGTTAAGTCACCTTCTATTTATATGCAACGTTGAGGATGAATAGATGTGACTGTTGGACTTCTGAGCCTACATAAGATTGTTGGCCGACTTTGACAATTTGACCATAATCAAAATAAATTTATAGCTTCATCTGTACATATCAGAATCAGATGATCTTTAGATCAATCCTACACCTCTCAGAGAAGGGAATCCAAGAAAAATATCAGTTGTCATAAATAAGATGACCCATGTGGATTTTGGCCCTAGTTGCCAATTTTAACAAGTAAACTATGGACCATTTGAATCCCACTTCTATGGTACATATTAAATAACAATCTGAAACACAAAAGCAGCATAATGCAAAATTGTTCAATTGATTAAATAGAAATAAGTCATGGCAGTATCTTTCAGAATGCAATATTAATAAGCTATCTAAACGTACAATATTAATAAGGCATCTAAACCTAGTGACTATGAGATCATCACTATCCAGGTGAAATAAAATATGGACCATGCTCTTCAAAATCCAACTGTGAGCACGATTTATAACTCCAAGATTTTGGCTTAGGGCCTTGTCTTGAAGGACCATCCTATAGGCTTTTATCATTAAAGTAGGGAGTAGCTAAGAGGTTGTAGGCCCAATAGATTGGGGCCTTGCTTATCCTCCTACATTGTGTATGCAGTAGCCTAAATGTGTGGTGAAAAGTCCCTTGTTTTGTATCTCAGAATAATGGGAGGGTATATTGGTAGTTTTAGCCTAAACTCCAACAGGGCTCATTTTGGATTGATGGAATTGCAGACATCAGATGTTAACAATGCACAATCTGGTTGCAGGAAGGGAATTCAAGGGTTGTAAATCCATTTGTGTGTTCAAATGCAGCAATCACACCTATCCAAACTTGCAATTTCAGCAAAATTTGCCTGGCTGGATTACAGTCAGTAAGTAAATTTATAAATGTCAAACTAATGACCACCAAAGTAGGTCAATGGGATTGAAGAAGAATACAGTCAGTATGGCTACAATGTGGGAGTGCTAGTGCATCTCCTAAAAAATGCTAAAAATAATATATAGAGAAGAAGAAACCAGTGGTAGTGCTGCCGTGACAGGTATATAAGAGACCGTGGTATAATACTAAATACTCAATAGTCTGCGGCACGATACAAAGTAGTAATGGCCTGCTAAAAAGGAATGAGTGAGTGAGATGGTAAAGTCTGGTAAAAAGGAATGAGATAGAGATGTCAAGTGCTCTCGAGTCTAATGACCGATGGCAAGGGAGGCGAACTGGGTATAGGTTCACTGTCAAAGTCCCCTGGGGCCAGCAGTGGATCTGACTGTATGATCCTGTGGGGGGGTGTATGAACGAGGAATAGTCCTAGCATCTGAGGTTGAAAGGAAGAAAATCTGAATAGGTCTCTGGCCATTCCCATGGGATTGGGAGGTAGTCGAAGATGTCAGGAACACCCTGCTCTGGAACTGTCTGAGCTGGTCAGGAACGCCCTGCTCTGGAGAATTTTAAGGATGGAAATCTATCTTAAACATTGGAAACCTTGGCGAATCTTACTAATCCATAATATGCAAACTATAAAATTCTTGGTGATATTTTAGTAAAAATATTCAAACTTCTAATGATTTTATATTGTCTCTATAAAATTTTGGCGATTTTTAAGGTAAAATAACTTTTGTTATAAAATTTGGTCAAATCATTTTTAGGAAAAAATAGGAATTCGCAAATCCTTTTCTTGGAAACATGGAAATTTAGCCCATCTGCGAAAATTAACCCTTAAAATTTTCCCTGGTCCCTATGGTGCTCTGAGAACCTGCGAACTGATGGATGATTTGGCATCATTGAATTGGTCTCAATGGTATCTGTTCTCACTGAGGGGAAGGCTGAGAAGAGACATGAGACCTCACCATTCTATTGTCTGGAGCATTCTGAACTTCTGCCTGTTGCTTGTGTCTCTGGTCTGATGAGTCCCCATGAAAGTATGAGTTGATTGTCCTGGTCATCCCAGGGAAGGGCATGGTGCGTAGGTGCTGAGGTCAGTGGCTGAAAATCTACCTGATGAAGAGTGCTAAGCATTGCTGGTTTTGGTACCTGAAGCAGGTAGAGAGGGAGCCTTGCGGATCCTGTTATAGACAGTAATAATGTCCTCTTATCTCATAGTATAGGGGGCACCTAAAAATGAGGTGCGTCTCTGTCTCTGGCTCCTGTTGGTGACAGTTGGCAGATTGTATCCTGTCATGGTATATGGTGGTCCATCTCAATCCGGAGTCTATGAGAACTAGCACAGAATTGCCCTAGCCGGATCCTAAGCGAATCCATCCAATGACTGTGTGTGTAAGGGGGGCAGAGTCACTGACTATGATGCCATCCTGCAGCTGCAAAAAATGCTCTAGGTAGAAGGACATTTACCTAGAAAATGTTGAAATTGTAGAATGTAGTCTTCTTTGATTTTGTATGTATAAAAGGCCTGTTGTTGATGGCTTAAATACAGTAATTTTAGTACACAGGTTCATTAAGACTACATGGGGTCTTTACTGTTTTCTAACAGCAAGAATTTTCTGGAGAAAGTTTTTTTTTCAGTTAAATAGCCATATGATTCTATTGTACTGTTAAGTAGCCATCTGATTCTATTTTTCTCATGACTGCCTGGATATCAAGCCTAAAACTTGTTTATAAATGCTTGCCTGTGAATCAAGTAAAAAAAAATAATTGTGACCTCCAGAAAATGCATTTTATATGCCGATGGGTAGAAACAGTTATGCATAGCTTACAACAATCGTACACCTTTATAGATTAATATTCTGGTTATTTTTTCGCCAAACTATATTAAATAAAGGTAGTATCAAGTGGTCTAGACACAACAATTTATTTTAAACGTCCGCTACTAATTATTAGGGTTGTTTTACCTTTATTACGAAAAATCCATTTGTAGCAATTAATTTGAAAGCAAATCTGTTTCAGTTTTGTTCTTTTTGATTCATCACCGTGGCTATTTTGTTTCCCTTAATTTTCCTGCTGTGAGAGAACATATCTGGTAAACATGCTAGTGTGCATACAAATTCTATATCTTGATAGTCTTGGCATGATACCGGTTATAGATGATGTTATTCTGAAAAGTATGTTTAATGTTTAAATTTCCTTCATGCGGTAGCTTGCACATGAATATCATATTTTAATAATCGGTATTCTATATGATGCAGTCAAAGCACATTTTCAACTAAAATAATGTGAAAAGCATAATCTCCACAATGCCTCTTTAGTGATGTTCTGTTGCACTCTTTTACAGACTCATGGTTTTGAAGATTAGTTCAAAATTTGAGCTACGCCGATTTTGTCGCACAACTGGTGCTGTGTCCTTAGTAAGCATTTCTATCCTATATCTCTTATTAGAGTAATTGCTTTGTATCTAAACTTTAAAGGTTGACATATTTCTGGAAGTTAATGTATTTACATCTGTGTTGCAGGTTAAACTTGGCCAACCAGGTCCAGATGAGCTAGGATTTGCTGACTCTGTTTCAGTGGATGAAATTGGTGGTGTTAGAGTAAGTTCTTTTTACTTTTTTGAATAAAAATTTTGTTTAAGATTTTGGCAACTTGATCATATTAAGGGTCCTATGCTTTGGGTCTTACTATACTGAATTGTTAATTTAAGAGCTATTTTGACATCATTCCTAGCATGCTGCAGGTGACTATTGTGAAAAATGAAGCAGGTGGAAACTTGGTGTCAACAGTGGTACTCCGTGGAAGTACAGATAGTATATTGGATGACCTTGAGAGAGCAGTTGATGATGGAGTGAACAACTACAAGGTATTTTTGAGTTTCCTGTAAATGTATAATGCTTTTCCCACCACGTGTGTTTTTTTTGCTAAATATTGCTACTATGCTATATTTTTTCACTATCTAAATTTCATAGTTTTTGGTGCTTTGCCAACTTATATTTTGCTTCAGGCCATGTGCAGGGACAGTCGTATTCTTCCAGGAGCTGGTGCAACTGAAATTGAGCTGGCGAGAAGACTAAAGGATTTTGCATACAAAGAGACAGGGTATCTGTTACTGCCATAAAGTTTTTTGGTTGGGTTGACAGTATGTTAGCTTACATAGGTTTTCTTCTCCTGTCACTGGTTAAAAAGGGAGCCTCTGTTGTAATTCCCTAGTCAGAATCATTTAAAGTCATTTAATCTTCAATTTAAAAGAAATGTGATAGGTTGCAAATGTGTTGTTCGGCTTTATTAACATTGGTAACTCCTGTTTGCACATCTTGCCTAATGTGTGATGTGGAGGCAGGCCTCTCAGTTGAAAAATGTACAGATTGCTCAAACTATGGGCTCTCATATCTGTCAGATTATTATTATGAATTATATCATTGTTGTGCAATAAAGAGTCTTAGATTTGGCATTTTCTAGGAGTTGCATTTGCTCCCCCACATTGTACTTGTACTGGTTGTATCCTTCAGTCCCATTGACCTATTTATGGTCATTTGCTGGACGTTAATAAAATTATCTTATTTTATCTAAGTAGTGGCTTCTGCACTGATATTAGATCCCCAAGGGTGTTATACACAAGGCAAAGATGATTGTTTCTAATTGTATGCATCTTCTTTCTACATGCATGGCCTTTATTAAACCTTGTAGATTGTTGACCTCAGGCAGTTGTTTTGATTAATTAATTATCCAGACCCTTGACCGAGTTGTAGCCTAGATGGGATGGGGGTATTTGTCACTGCATTTTAGGGTTTTGAGCTGTGCATTTGCTCTTCAAAATGATACAGAAGAATCATAATCATCATATCTTAGGGCTTTCATCTTTGTGGCAAGTTTCCTTGTGCATTCAGTATTGCAATTTACTTTCTTTTCTTATGGGGTTGGCTGGTGATGTTCTGGCCATTCTTAATTCTACCTCTGGTTTGTGATTGTTCCAGTCAGTGTTATCAGAACTGGACAGAACCAGTCTGAACTGGCTGGTCAGACCCGTTGGATGGCAAAATCGGTTCTGACCATCCTCCTAAACCATTTTTGGCTGCTTCGGTACTGAACTGGCCATTTTCATTGAACCGGCTGTAAAGCTGTGTACAATGCAGCATGTGGGGCCTTTTTTTTGATAATTTAATTTTTGTCTTAGCTGGGTACTAGACCACAATAGGTGCCTAATATTCAGGCCTATGGCCCTACTATTTCAATGCAATTCATGGTAATGTTAAAATTTTAAGTTACATTCTCCTTTGTCTTTCATTTCCATCCTTTTACTTAAATTTTTAGAATTGCCATCAAATGCCTGAGAATGTTTGAGAGTGGTCCTGATCTCATTGGATTTCACATGTAGAAAATAGAGTTTTAGATCTCACTCAAAATCTAGCAGACCTAACAGTTTTTCAGGATTTCATGATTGGGGGGTTGCAAGGTTTGCATTGGATTTTGTTACATATGAAGGTATGGAACTAGTATTTAATCAAGAACACCAAGCCCTCTATGTACCTTGATGATAGTGGCATTGATTGTTGAACTCCTCTATCATGATCTTATATTTACCCATCACTCAAACAAAATCTTGAATTGGCATGCTAAACATTTTTTTTTAATCTTATTTTAATGCTTAGAGGGTGATATTGATGATGAAGACCCCAATATAGGTAAAGATTCTGATGATATAGGTGTAACATTATTTTTTTTGTTTATTTTTTATGTTCTTAAATTTTTGTATTCTAGAGGCCATCTAGGGCCTATTTTTTGTTTTGTTATTGTTGTTGTTTATTTTGGTTCATGTATTTTTGGTTCAAAGATGGATTGCACTCAGTGCTATTTTGGTTATGTGCACCCTTACATGCTCTATAAATGAGAATTTTTGCTTATTTGTGTATATAAAATTATAAATAAGCACTTGCTGAGTCTGGGACTGTGAACCACCTGCCAGTGTATCAAGTAGGGTCCATCCCAGTTGGATGTGTCTTGCAAAAATCCTGTCAAACCTGAGTTGACTCAGTCGAAACTCATCCTGATGACAAATATTCATTGAGTGAACACGGACTTGCTCAAAATCCATCTCGCTTCATGAGACTTGCCAAGTCACATCTGGATCAACAAGCAGATTTGCATGTTGCTGTGCTCCTTTTTTCTTGTTTTCAGCTACAGTTTACAAAAACTGGTGAGCAGCTCCATCAACAACCACCACAGTTATGGTTTGGACAGTGGCACACCTATTAGGGTTGATTAAAACCCAAGGCTCTGACCTGCAGCTAGGGCATCAAATTACCAGCAGATTTTTATTATTATTTGAGATTTCATGCTTGGATCACATTCAGGTACCAGATACAGCATAGAGGACAGCCCTTTATTGGCACCCCTTTTTAGAGGTTAGGGCTGTTATATTTATCATTTATGCAGTATTTCGTAAATTGTCATATGAGTTTGGGTTTTGAGTTGACTTTTCGAGTCTTGACATTTGACTTTCACAATGGATGAACGATGATACAAATCATTCTTTATGTGATTGAAATTTGATCATATCGGGTATTGGCTATGTTTTGTCATATGATTTAATCACACCCTATTCATTGTGAATGTCTTGTATAATGTCATCTTTCATTTATAATGCAAAAACACTTTTATTTTTCTTGACAACACATATATACTTTTGGTATTTTTGATGGTGGTCAGTCTGAAGTCATTGTAGAGTCTCTGGCTAAAATGAGTTATGCCACGAGTTGAGTCATTGGTGCGTGCTGTTTTCATATGCTCTAGCTGCATTTTCCAAAAGCTGTTAGTCACAGTCAAATTTGTGACTAAGTTAAGTTTTGAATCCGTATGCAATACTTTATTCTGTTTCTTATTGGGGAAATTTCTCTTCTAAAATATGTGATAGAATGTTCAGTCTGAAGAAAATGAATTAGTGTTTTAAATGATACAAACAGTGGTGTATATGCTATAAGGGATGCTGTGGGTCTTACCTAGTGCACTCTTTTCACCGTCTGCAGATTGGATCAGTATGCGATTCGAAAGTTTGCTGAGAGCTTAGAGTTGGTTCCTAGAACTCTTGCGGAGAATGCTGGATTAAATGCAACTGAGATTATTTCGTCGCTTTATGCAGAACATGCTTCTGGTAACTTCAAAGTTGGAATAGATTTAGATGAGGGACTTTGCCAAGATATGACCAGCAATGATGTCTGGGATCTTTATCTTACCAAGTACGTTCTAACATATCAAGCTTCATCTCATGTACTTTGCAAGTCTTTTTTCCTGTTTCAATCAAAGTTGTTTGTTACATCTTTCCTGCTGATATACTCTTACAAAATAATCTACAGATTGTGCTTGATTTTGAAGACCTCATTACTAGCAGTTGTTTTTGCCCAATAAACCTTCATCTTTTTCCAAATTCAATGGTTGCTCTGTTAGGTCGAATTTGTGGTTTTTTCCAATTTTAGGATGAAGTATCTTGAGGTGACCCAACTAAGTACACACTAATCTTTTGCAGGTTTTTTGCTTTGAAGTACTCAGCTGATGCAGCTTGCACAGTCCTCCGTGTAGACCAAGTATGGGATATCTTTTATTGTATTGTTTGTTGGATTATGAAAGAGAGATGATAAATCATTATAAATAGTAACAAATTTGTTCATATAAATCCTGTTGATTTGTTGGCAGATTATCATGGCAAAACAGGCAGGTGGTCCAAGGAGGGATCAACCAGCGCCAGCAGATGAGGACTGAGATTTTATCTGGTTCCAACATCACTTGTTTTAGTATAAAATGTCTGGGTTATCCTATTCTTTGGTTGTGGTTTTGCAGATTCGTGTGTTTGCTTCTTTTTCTGCTATTGGGAACGAGCAGTAATGTATCATTATTTTCAATGAGGGTGCTTGACTACCTTATGAAAGGCGGCTTTGTAGTTTCGCTGTGACATGGTATAGATTTTTGTTTTTATAGGTTAACTGGTGCCCTTGTCGTCATACAAATATATTTTACTTAAAAATGTGTGAAACTCTATTGACGGAGTAAAGAAAGATGAAAAACAATATACGAGTATGCTCTTTCTATCTTCTGCTCGGATGACATTGTAAAAGGATTTTGAAATATAATTTTTGAAGATGCCACACAGCAAATACTGAGGATTTTTTGCCTCTTAGTTTGTAAACTGTGTTTAGACTTCTAGCATTGAGCTAGAGATTTTTCTTGGAATTAAACTCTTATCAAATTTTATTTAATATAGCAAAGTCATTGATACATTCAATATATGTCCTTGAGACCTGTAAAACTGTAATGAACTGCTTAAAGTCTTCCTGTCATCTGCTTACAGTCATGAAAGAAAATTTGTAAGATTTGTCTATCATCCGATAATGGAAAAATGAGAGTAACAAGTCGTACTAAATATCTGCAACTACATTATGTGACCATCAAGAGAAAACAGGACTGCAAACTGTGTCTCATCAGTAGAGTACCAAAACTGAAATCAGCCACCATCGGGATACAAGTGAAGAGTGGATGTCGATGACCATCCTATTCTGTATCGAAGAGATAACTATGTTTGAATCCCAAATACATGTAGGCCTCTTATAATCCACTCAACAGCCACTCAATGAGAAAGATCAGAATATTGAGTTCTACCCAACTACTGCTTCTTTGACCTAGGTTGGGCCACCTTTGAAGGAGATCCAGTGATTCCCATTAAAATGAAGCAGTTTGCCTGCCCCACAAAGACCTGGATTGTTTTTAGAGGCACCATTAGAAAACTCCCAGGCCTTAGATTTGCCAATGCTCGACTTACTGCAGCTGTCTTTTCTTCCTGGGCTCTGAAGGAAGTTTTAGTCCTTGATAGGAGAATTTTATCATGTTTAAATCCTGTGAGGGGTTGAGATATTCCTCATGAAAGGTGGCTTTGTTTCTGGCATTCCATATTGTCCATGAGACAACTACTGGCAGGTGTGAATGGTTCTTCATCTTTGGGCATTCGGAGAAGCTATTCAAGGTCAAATCTAGGGTCTTTTCCATGTGGTCCTTCTTCCAGTAAAGGACATTGCAGCATCCCAAACAGATTTGAATAAATTGACGTGAAACCAGCTGATGATTCTTCCCATCTGAATTGGTTTTATGGAGTATGCACCTGCCAGGGCCTTGCCAAGATCTTTTTGGACTTTAAGAGGGGTTTGTAGTTTCCACACCACAGACCCTCTTGTTTCAGAGATGGGATGGCACTGCAGTACTCTCTTTTCACATTGCAATTCCCTAAATTTTGGGTTGTTGACCACACCAGATTATCAGGTCCATTCCTGTGTTTCCTGATTCTCTTCCTGCATTTCCGGCTTATTAATTCTTTTCATTGTTTAATTATAATTATGCTGTATTTTCATCTGTTAATTTAATTTTTGTAGGCAATATCCGATTCATTCAAAATACAGTTGTATATTCAAGTCTATTTCTTTATTGAAAGTTGTTAGTAATGGTATTCTCTGATTCAGCTGTTGCCATTATGGAATTCTTGTTTCAATGCTGAGAATTAACAAGATATAAAGGTGGAAGATATTGATGGAGTTTTTTCTGTACAGCTAGAAAGTTTTCTTCTTGAATTTTAGGGTCTCTGTTTTGCATTTGTTGAGAGGCTTTTGGATATATAGAAGTTGAACATCCTAGTTCCCTGGAGATGTAGTATTGGGAGTGTCTTGTTTGTGTGGTGGGCTTCCCTTTCTTCTGTAAGATTGACTTTAAAAACTGAACAGGCAGAAGTGTCTAAATTGGTACTTGAAACTCGCAAATTGTAATGCTTGTACTAACTATTTCTCATTCTTGTACTTAAATACATATATGGACATTTTATCTACTTTTCCTGTAAGCTAGTTTTTCTGTAAGATGCACTCAACATATTCCAAAATTTGCATCTACATTTTAGACATTCAAGTTCAATCTGGGAGCAATCTCTTTCTGAAGAATGAGAAAATGTTTTTGGCTTTGAGTTCTGCGCTGGAAATTGTTCCAAAAGTGCAATGCGAGCAAATGGTGGTGTTTACTGCTATAAAAATTATAATGCCTATATGCATTTTTGAGTAATTTACACATACACATATTTTTTTATTGTAACCTTGGCAGGACTAGATCTTCAACATGTCCAATAAATCAGCCCAATCGGGGCGGGGATTGAACTGGTGACTTCACATCTAGGAGTGCCTTAACAGAGCACCTGATCACTGTCTATCGAAGACCCTGTGAAACAGCATGTGTTTAGAAAAAAAAACTAAATGGTGGGATTGCCCCAGGCAGTGCAAATTATAGAGCCTCTTAAAGTTCCGAGGCTATTTGTTTTTTTCTATGTTGCACTGCTTTTGGGGACGAGGGAGACTGGGGGACGAGTTTCTGGTACTGCTAGAGCGCATCCCCAAATTTTCCAAGGAATGGCATGTTGGGGACGGGAATAATATATATAGTATATATAAATAAATATTATTATTTACTATTTTAAATTCACCATGTGCATAAAGATAAATAATAAATAATAAATACATCATTGCAATAAAATTACAATTATTGAACTAGCTAAGAAATCTGAAGTTCATGTTAATAATTACAAAACCAAATACATAATCGCAAATCTCAAATTCAAGTTGAATTTTTTAGTTCAAGGATGCTGAGTCGAGCAGTGTTGAGTAAGTGAACTGTTCTCCTAGTGTGACACATGATAGTTAGTTGGAGGTATCCATCTATATGACTGTCCAAATGGCCTAGCGCTAAAACACTAACTCTTGCTAGTTTGACCTTTCAATGACCTAATTTGTCTTGCCACAAATGTCAAATAAAAAACCCTGGGTTGAATTACTAGAGCTAGGTGTCTTGTTATTTTTGGTCAAATCCAAAAGCAGATTCAGTTTTACTATTCTTGGTTGACATTCTTGCATGTAAACTAATTCACCTTGCTATACCAGTCGGAAAGCATGCTAATTTTGTCAAAATCATACCTTGGCTCAAATTCCTAATATTGCCAATCTCAACACCTAAATTGACCTTGATGTTGTTAGATTTGTAAAATAAAAGCCAAGTTTGACTAGTCAACCACTAGATATTTTCCTAATCCTGTGAAAGCAAAAAGGGCCTTTCATACAATCACTGCTACTAATATGGCCAAGTTAAACAAATTCAACTTCCTTGGCATAGCTAGCAAAGTTACAAAGTGTGTTTAAGCCTTAAACATAGTGTGGTTTCTTTACATCAGTATGAGATGTATATAAGTCTTGAATCCTGGTTTATTATTCTTGGACAAAGTAAGTGTAAAGAACAGTTTTGGAAACATTGGTCTTAAGAGGAAATGTGCTGAAATGAGTCATTGATGGCAGCATTTACTTCACACAGGAGGTTACATCAAAATATAAACATCCATGCAACTTCCATTGTTTGAAGGAAAGCTATCCAAACAGCAAAGTAAACCCAGTGAAAATCGGGTCAGACATACTGCTTTTTCCTCGGGGACGAAAGAATGGTACTCGAAAAGTCCCCAAAATTTGCTAGGGATGGATTGGGAATGACTTGGAAGTCCCCAATGAAGTCCCCAAAAAATTGGGGACGTTCCCAAGCCCTGTAAAAGTCCCCGGTACGCCAGAAAGTCGGGTACGAGGAATTTTCTGGTGGGGACGGGTCCCTGTGCAACATAGGCTTTTTCTAGCAGCGAGCCAAACAACTTTTTTGAGCCTGTCAATATATTTTAACGTCGGGTATGAGGGATTTTTTGGTGGGGATGGGATGGGTCCCTGTGCAACATAGGCTTTTTCTAGCAGCAAGCCAAACAACTTTTTTGAGCCTGTTGATATATTTTAAATTCCATAATCTATATTTTGAATTTCAAACAGCAACTCTGTGGCCAAAGATAACTTGTCAAACTAGTGGATCTGGTACTGTAAAGTCATATTGGTTATTGAATTATGATATTATTTTTTCTCAAGGGAACATCCCACTAGGTAAACCTGAGGACATCCCACCAGGTAAACCTAGAGACGCTTCAAATTTTGTGGATATCATCTGTAGTAAACGTATCAGTGTACACTGGTATGCATCGCCCTGAGACACCACTGTGAACTTTAATCTCCACCACAGCGTGCTGTTGAATTCGTTGACTTAATAGAGGAGTTGAATCTGGGCTGGTTGATCTATCCTTCAACACTACTTGTCACCAGTGTTTTAAGAACCGGTCGGGTCAGCACCAACCCGCCCGAGTTGGTCCGGGTCATTGGCCTGGGACTTGAAACGGTGCTCAACCCGGTTCGGCCGGCCGAGTCAGCAATGACTCGGCCGAGTCACCCAATGACTCGGACGAGTCATTGCTGACTCGGACGAAACGGCCGGGTCCGCATAAAAATGGCCGGGTAGCTGGGCGGGTTTTTTAAGTGTTTTTTGTGGATTTCAAATGGGTTTTAGGGTTGGTTTGGACTCCAAACGGCAATGTAATAATGCCAATACATCTTTGGGGTCCATATCCCCCTCCCAAAACCTATTTAACTCACCCAAGAGCTCTCATTCTCTCACAGCGATCTTGTGCATTTGAGTGAGAGTCTTCTTTGAGAGTTAGTGAACAGTTCTTGAGCTTGTTTTGGAGCAGCAGTGAGGAGTCTTGGAGGAGCATTGTAGCTGGAGTGAGGAGCTCTTCTTGGGCAGCTATTTGGAGCAGCATTGAGGCGCTGATTCTTGGAGCAAGCTTGAGGAGGCTGTTTGTGCCTGGAGGTATTTTTTTTCACCTCTATAAATCTGTTTTTGCTTAGTAAATTTGAGGTGCATATCTAGAAAGCTTAGAGACTGTTTTTTGTCAAATAAATGAACATTGAATCAAGGTTTATTTATTTTATTTATTTTTTGGTTTTCATTTTCAGATTGTTTGCTTTCGTTTCCTATTCCAAAAATGGCACCTAAAGCAAGAGATGTTGCATGGGCATATGTTGAAATGGTTGATAGTCAAATGCAA